>SSNS01000383.1:159205-186365 GCA_006937985.1 Aphyosemion australe
ATTGGTTAAAGACCAAGTTCACTCGTTGCACTGGTTTCTACTGTAGTATAAATGAATGCCTTATGAGTCAATCTCTATGGGGAAAAAGCTCTGGCGCTCCTGTTTCAGGAAGGATAAGTGAGCAGAAGCTAATGCAGGAGATAGGTGTAGACTATTGATCATATTTCAAAAATAACAAGTAAAAAACAGTTTCTCAGAGAACTTGGTCTTTAAACTCAACAATATCATTTTCTGTCAATATGGTACCCATTAAAAATAAATGTTGACATCAGATGGAAAAACAGGCCTTCTCTTCGGGTTTCCTCTCTGCTTTTTAAAGCAGAGTAAAACTTTACTGCCTGGACATTTCACACTGAAGCCAATAATTCATGCACAATTAACAGCAACAACTGAGGCAAAGCAACACGGGCCAATTCCCAAAACCTCGCTGCACACTCAAAACACTTTTATTTTGTCAGTTTTCTAAATCGTGGGCTGTGTTGCAAATGAAATCTAGAGTAATGGGACTGAAACGGCTGACCTCGCTGTGCCTAATTAAACATTTTTGGCTCAATATGGCGGCTGTTGCTGCATGCTTTTAGAGGAAGATGATCTGCATAAATTAAAAATCTTGTCTTTTTGACCTTCTGGGGTCTGAACAGCATCAAAGAGCCACTGAGTTCTGACCAAACAGGAACAATAAGACAGTAGAGCTCAAATCTGGTTCCCCTTAGCTTGTTTGAGCACAGGCTTTAAGAAACAGACGTTTTGTGGCACAGCTGCTCTGCTGCCTCTCACAGTCCGACTGCATGAGTCTCATGCCTGATTAAGCACTAGAGAAGCTCCAACTACACATGTAGACCAGTATGAACGCTAAAACAGCTTTCAAACATGCGACAGAAGGTTTGAATGGCTTAATTAGTTCTGTGGGAGAGAAAGCATTGAGCATTCTGATGTTAATGAATGAATGAGGTCAAAAGTCTTCAGGGTTTTTTTCCACTGCATATTATGATGCCATAACAGTTTAATAATGTGCAACAAGCTCACAGCTGAAGTCGTTCAAAAGTACAGAATTGGATTAGTTCAAGACCTGAAACATCTAAGACTGAACAAAAACACGTTACTGTTTAAAAAGATGACCCATCGTGTTTGTACTTGTACGGAAACATAAATGTCTAGAAATAAAAGATGAATATCAGTTCTTTTCTGTTTTTTATTGCACCTGTTTGCATGTGGATAAAGATTCCCAGCGGGGCAGACTGAACTGTGCAATAGTTCCTGGTAAAGAGCGAATGTTTGTGAACACATTTACACCATCACAGTGAATGAGTAATGAGGCTCTCTCCCCATGAATAAACAATGAAAACACAAAGGTAGAGTGGCCATAAAACAGCTGAGAATATTCTACCGACCATTTACAGCTGGTTCCAAATCAATACACTGAACCCTCTAACAGATTTGTGAAAAGGTTTCAGCTTTTAGCTTTTTAGTCAAAACCCAATCCCACGTTATCAAACACCTGATTATTAACGCTAAACGAGGGCTGACAGTGCTTACAGAGAGAAAACTGATGTTTCATACACACAGGTCGGCATGAAAAGATATTAAAGGGAATATATCATTCTTTTTGGCGCTTGTGATCATGTTATATTGTTATTTCCTCATCAAAAACACCCCCAATGTGTTTTTGGCTTCCCCCAAGCATCCTGCTCTCTGAGCTGCAGCTTCTCTTCAGGTCTGCTAAACCGCTAAACAGCTGGATGGAACAGGTTTGTGTCATCATGCACCGATCCTCCCCATCCAGGTAGTGTTGAATCTGGATCCCTCCCCCACTGGACTGTAAACACTAACACGCAGTCTCTCCAAGTAGCTAGCATAGAGTTAATCAACACAGAGAAGAAGTGATTTCTTTCTTATTTAGTCTGCAAATTATGCCTAGAACCCAAAAAAGCATTTTTGTCTGTGAGAGGTACAGGATCCCTGTCCAGTCTTCTCGAAGAAGAGTTTAATTGGTGTGTGTGTGTGTGTGTGTGTGCGCATGCGTGTGTAACATAGTTAAAAGAAAAGGAATGAGCTCATGTCAAATCCTGCTAAAATGTGCCATCTGCTGGTGAAAAGTGTAACTGCATTCACCTTAGGAAGCGAAGCATTATGGGTTATTCTCAGAGCCACGAGGTAACATGTCTCTGCAATGTCTTACACGAAAAACGCATGTTAACATGCTAATGTGCTGTGTAGGGTAACATAGGTGGATATTGTCGAACTTTGGTTACTGCAGCTCACTTTAGCTTGACTGTTTTGAAGCTAACGTCGTGTTTTGTGTGTTTATTCGCTGTAAAAAAAGAAAAAGGTTAGCAAATGAATCCACTCAGTAATGCTGCCGTGCCTCTTTTGCAGATAAAGCACATTGTTCTGTTGACCAGAGACGGATGTTAACCCTTGCTCATGTTATGTGAATGCAGGCTGATTGGAGAATAAAGTGACTGGTACTACCGCTATGCAGCCTCCAGTGTGTTGTCTTCAGCCCCAAATGGGAGTCGCCAGAAAAGATGGTCACACGTGCGTGTTTTAATGGCTCGTTAATGGCTTCTAGACGCTTTCTTTTCTTTGTGCTTCATGATGCTTTGCTGGGGATCTAGGGCAACGTTATGAAATGGGTGGAATTCACCTGGGAGGAGGCGGGATTTCGTAGAATCCAAGCATCTTATTTCCTGGTTGAAGTAATGGCTCAAGAAATTAACTTATATTTCAGAACAAATGGCTTCTCCATAGTGCCAACAGTAATACTTTAATCATATATAGGCGAATCGTTGCTCTGAAAGGTTTAAAGGTCAACTTTACTTGTATTTTTAATACATTTGCAGTGGTCTCTAGGAGTGAATGCCTTGTAAGTCGTACTCTGGGGAAAAAAGTTCTGGTGCTCCTGTTTCAGCATGGAGAATTCAGCCAGAGGAAAAAGTAGCTTCAGACAACCAGATTTGGAGTCTTTTTTCCTTATATTTGGATATCTCGTCTTGGATTAGCTAGCAGTAACGTGACTCTACCACTGACTGTTTGCTCTGCAACGTTGATGTTTTATCTCCACAAATAACACAAGCCTGAAGGAGTTCTGCTGTGTGGTGGAGTTGCTAATGCTAACGGTTAGCTTCTACTAGCCGAGATGTTCTCTGCTGTTTCCTGGACGCTAAAACCAACATCAGCCTTCCCCATCATGAGTCAAGATGGGTGAGTCCATGAATGTTAAGTGACAGTGTGACGTAGATCTGTCAGGATTTTCAAATCCTAGAGTTTCACCGTCTATTTTCTATCAGAAGCTAATGCAGGAGATAGGTGAAGGAGACTAGTTTCATGTTCAGCCTGCATGTGAAACTCACAGTGACGATCATTCTCAAAAATATTTAGTACAAAATGGTTTCTCAGTTAATAGCATGACACACTTCCTTTAACATGCATTTCTTGCTCTTACTGTGGATTCAGAACACTCAAATCAATACAAAAGCTTTTTTAGGAGCAGAGTGATTAAAGGAACTGCATCATGCTAGTTTAAACCTTTCCTAAACAACCATTTTAAAGTTCTAACTACTAAATATCAAACAGACCAAACTTGTTGACATTATTTGCTTAAACACGACCAGTCAACACAACTGCACATCAATTATCTGACTAGGAGAAGCTCTAAACACTCTGTTTTCATCCATCTTTAAAGAACTTGTGTAAAGTTCCCATTAAACTCTTCTGGTTTCCATAAGCAGCACAAAAATAAATGAAAACAAATAAATAAAACTCGAGAATTTTAACATGCTGGTCAAATTTGAGGGTGTGTTTATCTGAACCACCAGCTGAGAAAGTGTGGGTTTCCTCCCATCCGTGCCTGCAGACATTAATCTGTGAATTACAACACAAACGTGGGAAGGCTGTATTTATCCTCCAGATAGCCGAGCTGATATTTAAACCAAACTCTTGACTCCCAGCAACATTCATTCCAACTGGTGCAGAAACATATTGCAGAGGGGTGACAGCTGATTAGACTGATGGATCACTGTGAGGTGGGATCATTACTACAGTTATGAAGCCTCTGTTAGCTCTGGCCTCATCCCTCACACAGCCTCTAAATGAGACTGAGATCAGGCCGTGTGAAGCAGATACACCATTGATTTTACAAAACCAAGTCTTTAAAGTAACCTGTGGAGTTTTTATCACTACTAACAAGGCCGGATGATGTTTTGTTGCAGCTCTTTGTTCATGTTTCATTTATGCAGTAAAGAGTTGGCAGCTGTGATGAATCAGAAAAAGAAAACGACGGCTGATTGTAGAGTATTTTCAGTGCTTGAGGGCAGGGTTGAGATAAACACTATTATCTGCATCATTTTTAGATTTTCCAGGCACTTCGCTGACAGGCAGATTAAAAAGTAGAAGTTTGGGATAAGGTTAAGTCCAGTGTTCAACCACTCTTCCTCATTAGTTCTCTGCAAAACACCTGACCTCTGAGGCAGCGCCTCCCAAACTTTTCAGCTTCAGACGCACAGAAAAGCAAATGTCAAGACATGCGACCCCAGCAATCTCTGATTTGACAAATGTGCTTAAAAAAGATAAATAATTCAGGACATTAAGAAAAATGCTTGAGCTGATATTCACTTATATCCATTTATTGTTGAGTTTTTGTAACAATCATGCTGGAAATACAGCAGCAGCAATTGTTTTTCAGTTTTATTCTGGAAATCATCTCAAGACCCTCTGTGCAGCTCTTGGTGAGGTCCTGACCCCAACTTTGGGAACCACGAGGATCTGCCTTGCTCCGCATGCCCCAGATTAGTTTTAGGAATATGCATCACAACTTGACTTTTTCTGAGCTGCTTTTTGGGTTTTTAATGGTGTCTCTCCTTTTTTTAACAACACACTGTGGCACATTCCTCGTGTGGTAACTCCAGCGATGACTTTAAATTAAGTCAATATTAATCACAGCAAGTGTACATTATTCAAAGAGAAGCTTGGCACTGAGTTCAAATATTTGTTTGAGCTGGAACATCTGAGGACAGAGTGTGGGAGAGGGCTTCCACTAGACACAGCGGAGCAACAAATTTGAAATCTTTGCCATTGTGAGTGAAGTCTTTTTACAGGAAAACAGCTCACTTTCAAGGCTGTGCAATTAATCAAAGTTGTGTTTCAATTTAATGTCACCTCTAAAAGATCACAAAAACAATGTCATTTAAAAAAATGTTATTTTTTAACTATTTTATCACCCTCTGCTTAGGAAGCATGCTCTTATTTTGACATNAGATGAGAAAAACTGAGTTTTGTTAAGATGAATCAATGTTTGGGAGAAAAAAGCTTTGATTTAGCTACCAGCTCACTCTCATGCAAACATCAAGAGTTCATCAGGAAAAAAAATCTGGTTTTTAAGGTTACTTTTGGCAAATAAAAAACGAGTTGTTACAACAGAGCTCATTATGTTTAGGATTAAAGGCTTTTTGCATAATGCATTAATAAAACAGTAGTTTGTGAATGCAGCAGCTGCATCAAACAAAAGCAGACTGCAGACAAACTCCCTCAGGGTTTCTACTCTATGATAAGAAAGTTTTTCACATCATCAGACTTAAATGCATTTTCATTATCCACAGATGTCCCGAGATTATTAACATCAATAAAAAGGCAAATGTCTCAAATTCCATTAGACAAATTCAGGATCTAACCTTTGATCAAACAACCATCCCTGCTTAATCTTTGAAGAAAAAAACTTCAATAGAAATAAAGGAAGCTCAAAATAATTGAGATCAAAGTGCCTTTTCATCTCTCCTCAGATAGATGTGGAACTCTTTGTATTAACGATTGTTCTGGAAGAACATACAGAACGGGCACACAGACTTTGTCTCTGAGAAAATCATAAACTAAAAACTAAAGAGAGTTTCCACGTGTCTGCCACACCTGAAGCGGTTTGATACGGATTTAATCAGCCGTCCAGCTTCAAAGTCCAGCAGGGTCACTAAACTCCTCATCCGGTTACAAAACGTCAGAAATGCTTCCATTCATGTCTGTTTCCACACTTGGTATTACTGTGGTCAGGGTCAGCATGAACTCAGAGAGATAAACTGAATTTGGTTATTTTTTAATCATTCTATCATCTTGTAAAACCCACTAGAGGACATTAGTTTTCCATGTTTTCCATGAGACGTCTCTAGCGCTGAGTGAAGCTGAGAAACGACTGATTTCTAAATGTCTCATGATCATGATCAGAGGTCAAATACACAGTTTGTGTGTTTTGTTATCATGTTTTGTTATCATAAACACTTCACTTCAGGTTTAACCACTTTTCTTTGATTGTATGCAAGAACTCAGAATCAAGTCTAAATAATTATCATGACAAGGATTTATGTCTTAATTTAACCAGATCAAAGCCAAATCAATCAGTAAGTTTAACCAAACCATTGCCTTAAATCAACTGAAATCAGATTTTTTAATGCATGTAAACACGTTAGTCTAACTGCAAACTGGTTCCAATCGAGCTGAAGCACCCAGATAATGCTGTTGGAACCCGACTTCCTCTCCAGGTGAACGGCTCAGTCCAGCTGTGACCAGCTGGAAGCTCAGCTTCTGGAAGTGACGAGGCCGTGGAAGCGGTCTTCTGATAATGTCATGGCCACAATGTAACACCATCAAACAGTACAGCACGTACCAAATAAACTGTGTTGCAGCGTCATTGTTGTCCATTGGCCTTTTGGCCATTCTGTATATCATGTTTTAACCCCGTCTGCTTCTCTCCTGCCACCGTTTGTTTACCATTTGTGTTGTTACAAGCTAACCGGAAGAACACCGACACAAAAGGGCGCATCTCGCCTCCTACTACCAGAGTGGGACGCATTTCAGTCAATAATTTGGTTTTCTAACGGACATTTAAACTAGGATAAAAGCTCCCAGGTTATTACCATAGATTAGGGCTGCTTGATTATGACATTGAGATCTCGATTATTTAACACAATCTTTAATTAATGTTGATAACACAAACACACCACAGTGCAAACATTTGAAATATAAAAGCAAATATAAACATTCAACATCTATGTTATTTCCTGTGATTTCTAATGCCACTATCAGCAACATAATAACAAAAAGCGGCTTCAAAGGAAACATAAATGCACAAAATCTGAAAAGTTTTAAGACATAAAAAAATGATTTTGTTAGCAAGCACCAAACTTAAAGGGTAAAGCAGGTTTAAAAAGGAGAGAAGCATTAGGATGAAACCTTACAGAATACTAAAGAGGTTCTCTAAACAGGGTGAAAATGAAGTGTCATACCTTGTTAAGTCACATCAGAAAACTGAAGAAACTCTCTTACCGGGTAAAATTATAATAACAAAAGTCCCACAAGCAACACATCTCTTTTGATGCTGGGGTTTATGCAAAACTGCACACTGCAATCAAGTAAACAGATACACCAGTGTTAACAATCAGCCAGTCAATAACCAGCTGCAACAATAGCTGCATTATTAAAACGATGTCTGGACCAGTGCAGCTTTGAGCAACACTCCTCGTGCAAACAGCAGCTTTGATATGGGTGGAACAGGTAACATTACAAAGGACCAGCCAAAGGAGCACAATGCAAAATACTGAAGCTGATTGGTTACAAATCATCATATTGGTTAAAGACCAAGTTCACTCGTTGCACTGGTTTCTACTGTAGTATAAATGAATGCCTTATGAGTCAATCTCTATGGGGAAAAAGCTCTGGCGCTCCTGTTTCAGGAAGGATAAGTGAGCAGAAGCTAATGCAGGAGATAGGTGTAGACTATTGATCATATTTCAAAAATAACAAGTAAAAAACAGTTTCTCAGAGAACTTGGTCTTTAAACTCAACAATATCATTTTCTGTCAATATGGTACCCATTAAAAATAAATGTTGACATCAGATGGAAAAACAGGCTTCTCTTCAGGTTTCCTCTCTGCTTTTTAAAGCAGAGTAAAACTTTACTGCCTGGACATTTCACACTGAAGCCAATAATTCATGCACAATTAACAGCAACAACTGAGGCAAAGCAACACGGGCCAATTCCCAAAACCTCGCTGCACACTCAAAACACTTTTATTTTGTCAGTTTTCTAAATCGTGGGCTGTGTTGCAAATGAAATCTAGAGTAATGGGACTGAAACGGCTGACCTTGCTGTGCCTAATTAAACATTTTTGGCTCAATATGGCGGCTGTTGCTGCATGCTTTTAGAGGAAGATGATCTGCATAAATTAAAAATCTTGTCTTTTTGACCTTCTGGGGTCTGAACAGCATCAAAGAGCCACTGAGTTCTGACCAAACAGGAACAATAAGACAGTAGAGCTCAAATCTGGTTCCCCTTAGCTTGTTTGAGCACAGGCTTTAAGAAACAGACGTTTTGTGGCACAGCTGCTCTCCTGCCTCTCACAGTCCGACTGCATGAGTCTCATGCCTGATTAAGCACTAGAGAAGCTCCGACTACACATGTAGACCAGTATGAACGCTAAAACAGCTTTCAAACATGCGACAGAAGGTTTGAATGGCTTAATTAGTTTGTGGGAGAGAAAGCATTGAGCATTCTGATGTTAATGAATGAATGAGGTCAAAAGTCTTCAGGGTTTTTTTCCACTGCATATTATGATGCCATAACAGTTTAATAATGTGCAACAAGCTCATAGGAAATGTGTAAACCAAAGGGACGGTGAATTGATTATGGTGTCAAATTTTAAGCAAAGATGAAAAATATGGAGTAGTTTAGTAGAATCAGTAATCCATCCGTCTGTCCGTCCGTCCTCGTCCACTTATCCGGAGTCGGGTCACGGGGGCAGCAGCCTAAGCAGGGAGGCCCAGACTTCCCTCTCCCCAGCCACTTGGTCCAGCCCTTCCAGGGGAATCCCAAGGCGTTCCCTGGACAGCTGAGAAACATAGTTCCTCCAGCGTGTCCTGGGTCTTCCTTTAGGTCTCCTACCGGTTGGATGTGCCCAGAACACCTCACCAGGGAGGCGTCCAGGAGGCATCCTAACCAGATGCCTGAGCCACCTCAACTGGCTCCTCTCAATGTGGAGGAGCAGTGGATCTACTCTGAGCCCCTCCTGGATGACCAAACTTCTCACCCTATCTCTAAGGGAGAGCCCAAACATCCTGCAGAGAAAACTAATTTTGGCCGCTTGTATCCGTGATCTCATTCGTTCAGTCACTACCAAAACCTCGTGACCATAGGTGAGGGTAGGAACGTAGGTCGACCGACTAATCAGTAATATTTCTTGAAATCTATCAGCTATGAGATGTGAACTCTACCTACGTTTCATTCTCAGCCGTCTTTGCCTAAATGTTTTTTCACAGTAGAAGACATTTTCTTACTTATGTTTGTTTTTTTAGGTCTCTGAATCTTTGCTTTGATTGTTTATATTTGTTTATGATGCAACGTCTACAGCTGGGAGTCATTAAACAGGCTGAAGTCGTTCAAAAGTACAGAATAGGATTAGTTCAAGAACAACCAAGTGGGGTGCTTTATTTACCTGAAACATCTAAGACTGAACAAAAACACGTTACTGATTAAAAAGATGACCCATCGTGTTTGTACTTGTACGGAAACATAAATGTCTAGAAATAAAAGATGAATATCAGTTCTTTTATTGCACCTGTTTGCATATAAAGATTCCCAGCGGGGCAGACTGAACTGTGCAATAGTTCCTGGTAAAGAGCGAATGTTTGTGAACACATTTACACCATCACAGTGAATGAGTAATGAGGCTCTCTCCCCATGAATAAACAATGAAAACACAAAGGTAGAGTGGCCATAAAACAGCTGAGAATATTCTACCGACCATTTACAGCTGGTTCCAAATCAATACACTGAACCCTCTAACAGATTTGTGAAAAGGTTTCAGCTTTTAGCTTTTTAGTCAAAACCCAATCCCACGTTATCAAACACCTGATTATTAACGCTAAACGAGGGCTGACAGTGCTTACAGAGAGAAAACTGATGTTTCATACACACAGGTCGGCATGAAAAGATATTAAAGGGAATATATCATTCTTTTTGGCGCTTGTGATCATGTTATATTGTTATTTCCTCATCAAAAACACCCCCAATGTGTTTTTGGCTTCCCCCAAGCATCCTGCTCTCTGAGCTGCAGCTTCTCTTCAGGTCTGCTAAACCGCTAAACAGCTGGATGGAACAGGTTTGTGTCATCATGCACCGATCCTCCCCATCCAGGTAGTGTTGAATCTGGATCCCTCCCCCACTGGACTGTAAACACTAACACGCAGTCTCTCCAAGTAGCTAGCATAGAGTTAATCAACACAGAGAAGAAGTGATTTCTTTCTTATTTAGTCTGCAAATTATGCCTAGAACCCAAAAAAGCATTTTTGTCTGTGAGAGGTACAGGATCCCTGTCCAGTCTTCTCGAAGAAGAGTTTAATTGGTGTGTGTGTGTGTGTGTGTGTGCGCATGCGTGTGTAACATAGTTAAAAGAAAAGGAATGAGCTCATGTCAAATCCTGCTAAAATGTGCCATCTGCTGGTGAAAAGTGTAACTGCATTCACCTTAGGAAGCGAAGCATTATGGGTTATTCTCAAAGCCACGAGGAGCGCGGCTGAGGTAACATGTCTCTGCAATGTCTTACAAGAAAAACGCATGTTGACATGCTAATGTGCTGTGTAGGGTAACATNGTGTAGACTATTGATCATATTTCAAAAATAACAAGTAAAAAACAGTTTCTCAGAGAACTTGGTCTTTAAACTCAACAATATCATTTTCTGTCAATATGGTACCCATTAAAAATAAATGTTGACATCAGATGGAAAAACAGGCCTTCTCTTCGGGTTTCCTCTCTGCTTTTTAAAGCAGAGTAAAACTTTACTGCCTGGACATTTCACACTGAAGCCAATAATTCATGCACAATTAACAGCAACAACTGAGGCAAAGCAACACGGGCCAATTCCCAAAACCTCGCTGCACACTCAAAACACTTTTATTTTGTCAGTTTTCTAAATCGTGGGCTGTGTTGCAAATGAAATCTAGAGTAATGGGACTGAAACGGCTGACCTCGCTGTGCCTAATTAAACATTTTTGGCTCAATATGGCGGCTGTTGCTGCATGCTTTTAGAGGAAGATGATCTGCATAAATTAAAAATCTTGTCTTTTTGACCTTCTGGGGTCTGAACAGCATCAAAGAGCCACTGAGTTCTGACCAAACAGGAACAATAAGACAGTAGAGCTCAAATCTGGTTCCCCTTAGCTTGTTTGAGCACAGGCTTTAAGAAACAGACGTTTTGTGGCACAGCTGCTCTGCTGCCTCTCACAGTCCGACTGCATGAGTCTCATGCCTGATTAAGCACTAGAGAAGCTCCAACTACACATGTAGACCAGTATGAACGCTAAAACAGCTTTCAAACATGCGACAGAAGGTTTGAATGGCTTAATTAGTTCTGTGGGAGAGAAAGCATTGAGCATTCTGATGTTAATGAATGAATGAGGTCAAAAGTCTTCAGGGTTTTTTTCCACTGCATATTATGATGCCATAACAGTTTAATAATGTGCAACAAGCTCACAGCTGAAGTCGTTCAAAAGTACAGAATTGGATTAGTTCAAGACCTGAAACATCTAAGACTGAACAAAAACACGTTACTGTTTAAAAAGATGACCCATCGTGTTTGTACTTGTACGGAAACATAAATGTCTAGAAATAAAAGATGAATATCAGTTCTTTTCTGTTTTTTATTGCACCTGTTTGCATGTGGATAAAGATTCCCAGCGGGGCAGACTGAACTGTGCAATAGTTCCTGGTAAAGAGCGAATGTTTGTGAACACATTTACACCATCACAGTGAATGAGTAATGAGGCTCTCTCCCCATGAATAAACAATGAAAACACAAAGGTAGAGTGGCCATAAAACAGCTGAGAATATTCTACCGACCATTTACAGCTGGTTCCAAATCAATACACTGAACCCTCTAACAGATTTGTGAAAAGGTTTCAGCTTTTAGCTTTTTAGTCAAAACCCAATCCCACGTTATCAAACACCTGATTATTAACGCTAAACGAGGGCTGACAGTGCTTACAGAGAGAAAACTGATGTTTCATACACACAGGTCGGCATGAAAAGATATTAAAGGGAATATATCATTCTTTTTGGCGCTTGTGATCATGTTATATTGTTATTTCCTCATCAAAAACACCCCCAATGTGTTTTTGGCTTCCCCCAAGCATCCTGCTCTCTGAGCTGCAGCTTCTCTTCAGGTCTGCTAAACCGCTAAACAGCTGGATGGAACAGGTTTGTGTCATCATGCACCGATCCTCCCCATCCAGGTAGTGTTGAATCTGGATCCCTCCCCCACTGGACTGTAAACACTAACACGCAGTCTCTCCAAGTAGCTAGCATAGAGTTAATCAACACAGAGAAGAAGTGATTTCTTTCTTATTTAGTCTGCAAATTATGCCTAGAACCCAAAAAAGCATTTTTGTCTGAGAGGTACAGGATCCCTGTCCAGTCTTCTCGAAGAAGAGTTTAATTGGTGTGTGTGTGTGTGTGTGCGTGTGTGTGTGTACATGCGTGTGTAACATAGTTAAAAGAAAAGGAATGCGGTCATGTCAAATCCTGCTAAAATGTGCCATCTGCTGGTGAAAAGTGTAACTGCATTCACCTTAGGAAGCGAAGCATTATGGGTTATTCTCAGAGCCACGAGGAGCGCGGCTGAGGTAACATGTCTCTGCAATGTCTTACAAAAAAACGCATGTTAACATGCTAATGTGCTGTGTAGGGTAACATAGGTGGATATTGTCGAACTTTGGTTACTGCAGCTCACTTTAGCTTGACTGTTTTGAAGCTAACGTCGTGTTTTGTGTGTTTATTCGCTGTAAAAAAAAGAAAAAGGTTAGCAAATGAATCCACTCAGTAATGCTGCCGTGCCTCTTTTGCAGATAAAGCACATTGTTCTGTTGACCAGAGACGGATGTTAACCCTTGCTCATGTTATGTGAATGCAGGCTGATTGGAGAATAAAGTGACTGGTACTACCGCTATGCAGCCTCCAGTGTGTTGTCTTGAGCCCCAAATGGGAGTCGCCAGAAAAGATGGTCACACGTGCGTGTTTAAATGGCTCGTTAATGGCTTCTAGACGCTTTCTTTTCTTCATGCTTCATGATGCTTTGCTGGGGATCTAGGGCAACTTTATGAAATGGGTGGAATTCACTTGGGTGGAGGCGGGATTTCGTAGAATCCAAGCATCTTATTTCCTGGTTGAAGTAATGGCTCAAGAAATTAACTTATATTTCAGAACAAATGGCATCTCCATAGTGCCAACAGTAATACTTTAATCATATATAGGCGAATCGTTGCACTGAAAGGTTTAAAGGTCAACTTTACTTGTATTTTTAATACATTTGCAGTGGTCTCTAGGAGTGAATGCCTTGTAAGTCGTACTCTGGGGAAAAAAGTTCTGGTGCTCCTGTTTCAGCATGGAGAATTCAGCCAGAGGAAAAAGTAGCTTCAGACAACCAGATTTGGAGTCTTTTTTCCTTATATTTGGATATCTCGTCTTGGATTAGCTAACAGCAACGCGACTCTACCACTGACTCTGTTTGCTTTGCAACGTTGATGTTTTATCTCCACAAATAACACAAGCATGAAGAAGTTCTGCTGTGTGTTGGAGTTGCTAATGCTAACGGTTAGCTTCTACTAGCCAAGACGTTCTCTGCTGTTTGCTGGCCGCTAAAACCAACATCAGCCTTCCCCATCATGAGTCAAGATGGGTGAGTCCATGAATGTTAAGTGACAGTGTGACGTAGATCTGTCAGGATTTTCTAATCCTAGAGTTTCACCGTCTATTTTCTATCAGAAGCTAATGCAGGAGATAGGTGAAGGAGACTAGTTTCATGTTCAGCCTGCATGAAAAACTCAGAGTGACGATCATTCTCAAAAATATTTAGTAAAAAATGGTTTCTCAGTTAATAGCATGACACACTTCCTTTAACATGCATTTCTTGCTCTTACTGTGGATTCAGAACACTCAAATCAATACAAAAGCTTTCCTAAACAACCATTTTAAAGTTCTAACTACTAAATATCAAACAGACCAAACTTGTTGACATTATTTGCTTAAACACGACCAGTCAACACAACTGCACATCAATTATCTGACTAGGAGAAGCTCTAAACACTCTGTTTTCATCCATCTTTAAAGAACTTGTGTAAAGTTCCCATTAAACTCTTCTGGTTTCCATAAGCAGCACAAAAATAAATGAAAACAAATAAATAAAACTCGAGAATTTTAACATGCTGGTCAAATTTGAGGGTGTGTTTATCTGAACCACCAGCTGAGAAAGTGTGGGTTTCCTCCCATCCGTGCCTGCAGACATTAATCTGTGAATTACAACACAAACGTGGGAAGGCTGTATTTATCCTCCAGATAGCCGAGCTGATATTTAAACCAAACTCTTGACTCCCAGCAACATTCATTCCAACTGGTGCAGAAACATATTGCAGAGGGGTGACAGCTGATTAGACTGATGGATCACTGTGAGGTGGGATCATTACTACAGTTATGAAGCCTCTGTTAGCTCTGGCCTCATCCCTCACACAGCCTCTAAATGAGACTGAGATCAGGCCGTGTGAAGCAGATACANCCATTGATTTTACAAAACCAAGTCTTTAAAGTAACCTGTGGAGTTTTTATCACTACTAACAAGGCCGGATGATGTTTTGTTGCAGCTCTTTGTTCATGTTTCATTTATGCAGTAAAGAGTTGGCAGCTGTGATGAATCAGAAAAAGAAAACGACGGCTGATTGTAGAGTATTTTCAGTGCTTGAGGGCAGGGTTGAGATAAACACTATTATCTGCATCATTTTTAGATTTTCCAGGCACTTTGCTGACAGGCAGATTAAAAAGTAGAAGTTTGGGATAAGGTTAAGTCCAGTGTTCAACCACTCTTCCTCATTAGTTCTCTGCAAAACACCTGACCTCTGAGGCAGCACCTCCCAAACTTTTCAGCTTCAGACGCACAGAAAAGCAAATGTCAAGACATGCGACCCCAGCAATCTCTGATTTGACAAATGTGCTTAAAAAAGATAAATAATTCAGGACATTAAGAAAAATGCTTGAGCTGATATTCACTTATATCCATTTATTGTTGAGTTTTTGTAACAATCATGCTGGAAATACAGCAGCAGCAATTGTTTTTCAGTTTTATTCTGGAAATCATCTCAAGACCCTCTGTGCAGCTCTTGGTGAGGTCCTGACCCCAACTTTGGGAACCACGAGGATCTGCCTTGCTCCGCATGCCCCAGATTAGTTTTAGGAATATGCATCACAACTTGACTTTTTCTGAGCTGCTTTTTGGGTTTTTAATGGTGTCTCTCCTTTTTTTAACAACACACTGTGGCACATTCCTCGTGTGGTAACTCCAGCGATGACTTTAAATTAAGTCAATATTAATCACAGCAAGTGTACATTATTCAAAGAGAAGCTTGGCACTGAGTTCAAATATTTGTTTGAGCTGGAACATCTGAGGACAGAGTGTGGGAGAGGGCTTCCACTAGACACAGCGGAGCAACAAATTTGAAATCTTTGCCATTGTGAGTGAAGTCTTTTTACAGGAAAACAGCTCACTTTCAAGGCTGTGCAATTAATCAAAGTTGTGTTTCAATTTAATGTCACCTCTAAAAGATCACAAAAACAATGTCATTTAAAAAAATGTTATTTTTTAACTATTTTATCACCCTCTGCTTAGGAAGCATGCTCTTATTTTGACATGCATTCTGAGGGACGTGCACTTCCACCCCTTCTAAAGGCTGAACAAGTGTTTCATGTTCTGTGGTGGTGGATTAAAAAGTTCGTGCAAAAACAAAATCCAATCCACATCAGTAATTTTAAAGCTACACTACGACACACCTGAAGAATTCATCTTTATTTGCACTGACCCTTTTGGACACCTAGGCTTCCATAGCAGCTCTTCTCTGCTGTTTTATTCTGTTAACTGATTGAACAAGTAGATATTTAAGTTTAATTCTCTCCTAAACCGGTCTAACATCAGGATGCGAGATGGGGGTGGATTATGATTGCAGGGGTCCCTGGGCCAGGTCTCCCCAGAAAATTATTGTTTATTAAATAAATGCATTAAAAACTGCATGCTTAGCATCTTCTAGTTTGACAAATTCTAAAAATGTCTAAATTCTGAATAAATGGCATTGTTTCTCAACTCAGTAGCAAAGGTGTTAAATAATAATTGTTTTTATTTCTTCCATAAACGCCCTACTCACTGTGTTTTTAAGCTCTCATAATGGCGTTAGTTCATCTATTCTTTCTGTTTAATCCAGCGGGACAAAAATTCAAGAGTCTGTGCTTTTTGACTAAATCGAGATGACCGGGTACCATTTATATTCGTCAAGTACTCCATCTACCAGCAGAGCACTCATGTCAAATCACGCTATAACGCCTGAGCAGCATACAAGAGGCCTGATAAGACTGTAAAAAGCAGTTTCACTCCATGTTGATGGTTCCTAAAACTGACTGTGGAAGCCCATTTCACTGCTCTTACGTAAGTAAGGCGACATGACTGGCTTCTAAAACATTTGATACAAGAAAAAGTGCAAATGTGTCCCATATGACACAAAACGTATACAATAACACTAAAAATCTACATTTTACAGCATAGCAGTAGGATCTTTTTCAGCTAAAGGACGTCAGAAAGAACTAAAACCTGTTGCTAAGCTCCAGAAGAATAGCGAGAGGATTTTAGATCTTAGGTGAGTCATGAGTAGACACACTGCCTGACAGCTGTGGGACATTTGAGGACTGCAAGGAGAACATTACAGTGAGCGAACAGACCGGAGCAGCAGGACCAGGAGAGCATGGCATTAATCCATCCGCTGTTGTTGCTAAACGGAAAACTTGGCAACAACCAGAGCAGCAGTTTAGCACTTCACCTGTGAAAAAAGGATGGACTGCACTGTTTGCACGTGCCGTTTTCACCAGGGTGTGAGTGAAAACAGAGGTTTGTCTCCTCCCTCTGACGAGCAGGGAAACAGCCCGTTTAGTCAAGCTGTTTAAAGACAAATTAAGAGATTGAATTTGTAACAATCTGTTTCAGGAAGTTGTTCATTAGTCTAAAGTTCTCTAAGGACATTTTAACACGGTGTTCTGTAAGTTCCCAGCTGTAGAGCGTTTGAGTGGAGTGATGTCTTCCAAGAGCTCCTTAATCATCACAGACCATCTGGAAAACAACTGGGCCGTGCTCCGTCCGCTGAACTGAAGCAGACAGACGAGAGAGGCAGAAAGAGCAAGATAAAGACCAGAAGAGACAGTGCAGGACGTTTTCAGGGCAGGAAAACCCAGCTGGAGCATTTTCACAGAATAGGACATAAAGCAGAGACGATAACGCGCCTCCACAATAAAATCTATTGCTTGCTTTTAATCTCCACATTTTTCAGAAGCAGTCGGTCAAGCTGAATAAAACATCAAAAACATCTGACGTATGTCAAGTGTGAAAAATAAAGTCAAGAGCTGCAAGACCGGAAAATGAGCTGTTAAAGATCACAGATGATGAGAAAACTATTAAAAATGATCAAACTGTAACAACTATGGTTTCTGCATGATGACAAAATCATGTCTGCAGACCAGCATCGTGACCCCCCCTCCACAGAGGCAGCCGCCCTCAGGCTGAACCTGGCACAACATCAGCAAAAGATGGCTCATCTTAGATTAATACAGGGATTAATCAAGTTCAACTCAGCATTAAATCAAAGACACCATGCAACTAAGAGGCTTAAGCAACAAGAATTACTGTGGTCTGAGTGCTCCTCTACTGCCCCCAGTCAGCCTGCAGAGCATAAACAGCAGCCGGGACTCAATACAGAAAAAAAGACTGAAAAATGTCCCGGATATGTTACACAAACCCATAAACCAGTAAAACGTCTTTACAAAGAAAGAAATAATCAGCTTGCATAGTTTGTACATTTTGCTTTATTTATGCTAACTTGGACCGATGTGGATTTTTCCTGTGAAACGGTCTTAATCAGCACCTGGAGCCATCCTCTACATTGAAGGATTTATTCCACATATGTTCACACACAGAGCATCCAAACACCAAACAGATACACTGTTTTCTTCCAGCCTGAGCCAGATGGCAGAGACTCCACAGAGAGCAAAGAGAGAGAGAGAAGTCTGAGCAGCTCAAAGCCGACTGTCTAAAGCCAGCACCAAACCTCACAAAAAAAGAGTTATAGAGCCAGAAATGGGAGATGATGCACAGCAGATCCAGATCTCCTTAGTTCCCCTCTTAAATCAAGCCGTGCTCACAAGTGAGCTGCTGCAAGAGTATCGAGCTCTGACAGATCCGTTGAGTCAGCAGTCACAGTCATCTGAACCTCCCCCAGCAAAGAGGGTAATTAGGAATTCTCTCAGCGCTGAGCAGTTTGAATTAGACGCTGTCCCAGTGTGGGCTTTTGGTTAATATTTGTCGTGTGAATCGCAGTGTCTTACAAATCCATTAGTTTACCACTAGGAAGTGCATGGACTTTATAATTACAGACAAAATTAACATAAAGGCTGGTGGGTTAAAATATGTATAGAATATAGAAAGAACAGGAAAAAAGCTCTGCTTTTTGCAGATGATGCTGTTTTGTTGGTGTCTCCAACAAACAACCTTAATGGCGTCTTCACATCTGGCCTGGCCCGGTTCGGTCTAGGTAACGTCCTGCCCCCGCACGGCCAGGTTGTGTTCACACAGCCTTCTCAGGAACGCGAATGTCTCGGAGCACGTGGGCGGGGCAAAGGACACACGGAGAAGTCCGTGTCCTCCTCCTTAAGTTAGTAAACAAAGGCGGCTGTGAGCAGTGTTGCTTTTGGAGACTCTGATATGAAGCACACTGCTTCCTACTCTTTCACTGAGGCTGCTGTGTGCTCCTCACATTGCCACAGCTGGAGTGGAAGATCTGAGCTGCAGTCAGAGGAGATGTTTACTCCACCATAACCAGAAGCTCCCTCTATAGGTAAGCTTGAACTTCAGCTGGCCAATCAGTAGCACTGACTTTGAGGGTCACACACTGAAAACACCACACACCAGCTTTCAACTATCTACATTTTATTTATTGTTTCTACTGTTCTCTGCAGTCAGCGTCGCCCTCAGGGTATCAAGAGTCCTCTGTCCATGTCCTGTGACTATATGTAGAATGTGTCGGATCAGTCAACCCAAGGGGAAGAAGCAGAATTTCCCAGAACCAGCAAGGCTTCCACAGAGAGAACCAGTGCCACCCCCCACACATCATATAGAAGGAGAACTGTCAAAGTACAAACGCGAAACGCAGACCACTATATCTTGTATGTCCCTAAACAGCTACGGTATTTCAAGATGGTGCATGACTATGGAGTGTCGACCACAGTTTATGTTTATAAAAATGTAAAATTTCAAGCCAATTGGAATATTTAGAATAGACGTTGGTGAGAAATAATAATGAAGGACAAGTTTGTGAACAAGTACACAGAATCTGATAGTAAACAAGTGAAAATATTACACACAGTTGCAAAATGAATGGATGAAAGAAAAATATGCCACTGTGATCACTAAAAGAAAACAGGAAGTTGTATAAGATTATTAAAAAGATTAATTATATTTTATCTTCTAATGTGTGTTTAAAGGCAAGTCTCCTTTATGCAGAAATTATTTCTAATAAAAAGTCTTAAAAAAGTCACATGTAAGAAATTTATTATGTCAGATTTATGAATTCACTCTTATTTAGATGTGCACACACACACACATGCACGCACACACACATGCACACACACACACATGCACACACACACACATGTACGCACACACATGCATGCACGCACACATGTGCACATACGCATGCACATACGCATGCACACACACACACATGCACGCACATACACACACGCATGCACACACAAATGCGTACACACACACAGACACACATACACACAGACGAGAAACAAGCCACAACATGACTCTTAACCTCAAGCACAAACTAACATGTAAAACTCCACATATAACTTGTAAATGTGGTTATTTTTACCCAGTAAATTCATGCTGTCAGTCTGGTGGAAACAGTTTGTCATGACAGGCGGCTCCTCCTCAGGACACAAACGACTAAACACAAGTCCAAAACCGTGGCGAGTCTCAGTTATTCAGGTCATGGTTACACCTTGTGACCATTTTCTACAGGTGCTCAGGTTTCCTCCAAGACACAGATATCAGGACAACTGGAAGCAGATCAGCCTACAGGTGTGAACGTGGTGATTTCTCTTTGTGCAGCTAGCTTACACGAGCAATTTGTCTCTCATCGAGTGCATGCTGAGACAGGCTGCGTCTCCAGCAAAACAAATGAAATAAAACTGGCTTTACTTGTTCTGGTCCTGATTAATTCTTTCATGCATGTTTAGCTGCTGTGAAGCAAGAAGAAAGGAGTCTCGTGCACAGCAGCTGATTGTTGAGTCTAATAAAGTACCTCTTAAGTATCATATCAGCTAAATTTACAACACTGTCTCTTCCATATTATGTTTTGTCTAAAAGCGTTATCTTTTCTCATTCTGACTAGTGTGACTGAATTTTCTGGGTTACATAAGGAGGTCTGACATAAGACTTTGCTCATGTTCCCCATCGAGCAGGAGGAGGCGTGCATGTCAGCGGTAACCACTAGACTCTTATCACTGCTGGTCTGGAAGATGAAGACCTTAGCCTTCAGCGATTCCTGATTTCAGGTTAAGCTACAAAGAAAGCCAGCATGGACCAAGAGAAAGAAATAAGGATCAACGTGAACCTGCAGATCACAGATTTTTATTCACTTTGTCTAACGTCACTCAAGCAGGAACCCTGCGGTGACACGCTGCCATTCTGCAGATTTTTTGTTTCACAGAAGCTCAAAGTTTCACCATCTGAAGATGAAGCTTCAGAGGAAAAAAGATGAGATGAGTCAAGAACATAAGCACCGGTATTGACAAATTGTGTGGACTTTGTCAATCAGAAGTCAAAAGAAATCTTCCAAAAAAAAACAACAGACTTTTGGTTTTTGGTATAACCCTGATTATCAAACAGATAATATCTTGAATTAAAGTGTTTTCCAGCAAAAACGTCTGGTTTTGTTCACTCTGGCAGCTGACACCTATAAAAATAATGCAAAATAGTATGTGCAAGAAATGTATGACATGATAGTTTCTGCAGCCTTGTGATGATCAGAGAGCAAGCCAACACTCCTACTTTTAATTGTGCCAGTCAGTGAGTGTGTGGGACTTCAAAGCAGAAAAGGAGTGAGCAACTAAACACAGATCCTCTGGAGATATTTTTGTCATCGTTGGCCAGATTTAACTTGGCATCCTTTTGAATATTCTGAACTCAGAAGTAAGAGATTAGCTTAATGCAAGTGTTAGTTATATAGAAAACTAGAGTAACACTTACATTTCATTTTATAATAATAAGCTCACAAACAGCAGTGTCACCAAACAAATCAACAACTGAACAGAAATCAAGCTGGACTTCAGCTCACAAGAGCCGTGTGGGTGGGATGGACTTATTCACTCAATCAACTTCAAAACAAAATATGTAACCAAAAGCAGCTGAATCTGACTTCAGCTGTTATCTTTTCCTCTTATTTCCCAAACAGAATTACTGAACCTAAAACACACAGAGAGAGAGAGAGAGAGAGAGAGAGAGAGAGAGAGAGAGAGAGAGAGAGAGAGAGAGAGAGAGAGAGAGAGAGAGAGAGAGAGAGAGAGAGAGAGAGAGAGAGAGAGAGAGAGAGGCATCAATCTGCACTAGCCTATTCTGAACATAACTGCAGCAAACAATCCAAGAACTCAATATCAGGCCAAGTCAGACTGATGTCCAACCCGATTACTTCAGATAAACACTTCTGAAGCGTTACTTCACAGGTTAAATGTGACATGGTGGCATAATGTCACAAACACTTCAAGAAAACACTTCCTTTTTTAAATGTTGAGCTTAAAGATGTTGTTCACTCATTTAATCAATACATTTCCAGTGGTCTCTAGTAGGAATGAAAGCTTTGTAATTCATACTCTGGGGAAGAAAAACACTGGTGCACCATTTTCAGGAACTAGTAGTGAGCCACGTCACAGCTGAGCTTATTTCCTGATGTTTGGACATCTCGCCTCATATTGGATAACAACAACGTGACTCTACCACTGACTTGCAACGTTGTTGTTTTATCTCCACAAATAACACAAGCCTGGAGGAGTTTTTCTGTGTGGTGGAGTTGCTAATGCTAACGGTTAGCTGCTACTAGCAGATATATTCTCTTCTGTTTCCTGGATGCTAAACCAGCAACAGCCTTCCCCGTCGTGGGTCAAGATGGGTGAGTCCATGAACGTTAAGTGACAGTGTGACGTAGATCTGTCAGGCTTTTCAAATCCTAGCATTTCATCGTCTATTTTCTATCAGAAGCTAATGCAGGAGATAGGTGTAGGAGACTATTTTCATGTTCAGCCTGCATGTTAAACTCAGAGTAACTGATTATAATCAAAAATAAGCCTGTTTTTTCAGTGAACCACACCTTTAACTTCAACTATAACACAAACGTATTCATTACAGTCCCGTTCTTTCAAGGAAAAACAAACCAAAATCTCAACAGCCTGTGTAATGCACACCTTCTCCGTGCTTCTCCAGATGTAGGGTTTAACAGATGATATGACTCGGGTGTTATAGCACAACAGGCGTGTGTTGCTGTAATGTGATAACTATTGCAGAAGCTCATTCAGGACCTCAGCAGCAGAGAACCTGGATTCAAATCAATGTTCTCTGATTTATCAGCAAGTTCAGGAACTGTGACTGGGTCTTTAACTGCTAGTTAGAAAACTTCATGAGGTGCTTTAAAGCCACTATTCTCTCTTCATTAAGAAGGGCTGCAGCTAGCAAAGATTTTAGTAATTACGCACTTTATCGAATAATTCCTCCATTAACAGGGCAATCAATCCCAAACCTTTAATTCTGGGTACACCAAATGTTGCATCTCACCTTTCTGCCACCAGAAAGGTGAATCGGTTATTCATTATTTATTTGATCCTTTTCAGAGGATTTTGCTTTCCTCAAAAACACCAACAGCCACCTGGTTCTTGCATACCTTAGCCCAGAGATAAGATGCTAGGATGATTGTGAGTTTCTGCAAAAGGCTTTTGTTTTTATAGCTAAGCAGTGATAAGGCCCAACAAAGGTACGTATGACTGAATGGGGAGATTAAGCAGAGACGGTGTTGGGGCAGGGCTGGATCATGATTGCAGAGGCCTCTGGGCACAAAGTTTAAAGCTGCTCCTGTGTCTGCCTGTAGGTTTCCTCTTTAATAGCCTCTAATTTTATTGTATCTTCTCTTTCAAACATGTGCTTTCGTCTTTCTCCTGGCTGTCCCTGGTCTTCCTGTGATCTGTCTGATATCTTCAGAAAGACTGGCTTTCCTACTTTTTCACCTCCTGAGCTGAGCACTTCAAAGTGATTTACAACAGCAAATATTAAACAGAGGTGGGCGCACGGCAGTGAGGCGCAGTAGCAGCGGTGGTAGCTCTGCTGCAACGCTAGCTGAAGGCGCTGGCCAGCAATGAAAGAAAATTTACCAGAGAATGTGGGTGGACTTTAGTGAGTGCAAGTTTATTTTTTTTCTTTTGGTGGCACAACTGCAAGAACGTTAATATAATTAATGCCTGACAACCTTGTTGCTGGTAGACAAACTGCTAATGTGGGCCCCATGTGGGCGTGGGCCCCTGGGCCCGTGTCCATAATGCCCATCGGATAATCCGGCCTTGGTGTTAGACAATCCTAAATTCAGATATTTCTGTTTTTCTAAAGTTGTCTGTGGTCTTGTAGGAATAGCATTTTAAATTTATTTGAAGCTATAGCTCCTCAGCACAGCTGCAATAATGTAAAAGTCACTATGCTAGAAGTCCAAAAACATGTGATTTATAGGAAAGTGTGTGCATCAAAAATGGGACTTGATTTCCTCTTGAAGCTGTGTGGCAGGTTACTAAATCTGTACCCCAGTTTGCTTTATTAGCCTCATTGTTACAATCAATCATTTCCCAGAGAATCCACGATCAGAGAATCTTAAACCTACAGTCTAAAACATGGCCTCTTTGCTCATTCTTTCTGATTTTCTCATTTCCCCTCCTATTTTTCCATCACACATTAGCATTTAGTGCAACAATAATAACTGTCCCTGCAAAGCAAGGTAACCACGGGCTTATCTGAGAATCCTGATGAACTGTTTCATCCCTAAATGATGTAGAACACAAATATATTAATAATGTATCTAAATTTTAATATTTGGATGCACAAGCATTGCCACTGAAGTCAATCCAATTTCATGGCAGCACCTTAATAAAGGATTGGCACATTTTCACTCCTTGAAGCCCCACTGAACCTGGAAACAAAACAAACCCAATGCACTGGTAAGATTTTAAAAGTTAACAGCTTGAAGACTTTGTGATCACTGACCCACCCACACAGCCTAAATCGGAACACAAACAAGCCATTTCCCTCCGTCAAACCTCCAGTACTACAGGCAGGTCTTAGGACGGGCGCCGCCTCCAGTTTACATTGTCACACCAAAAACCTGTAACTCATCCTTTTCAGCACCTTCCTAACAGAGGACAGCCTGCGTCAGCACAATCTGCTGCTTGATGCTCACACTGTGTAACCAGACGGTAAGAGCCAAATCACACAGCCAGCATGTGAGTAAGCCAGATCACTTTGCAGAATTTGCTGAGCATAAAAAAATGAAAGAGTAACAGAAACTAATCTGTGATGGCGTCTGTATTTCACACAGAAATGTCTGTTGATGTTTGGTTTGAACCTTTACAATTATTTTACCTAAACACCAAAACACAGTGCTAACCTTTCGATACTCAACATTGATGACACGGTAATAATAACGTACTGCAGAGAGGAGCTTATTTATCTGTCAGTAGGCTAACGGTGCTGGAGAATTCTCTGAGGCTTTTACTGGCAGCCTCACATGAAGCCTCAAAATGTCCCAGGGTCGGCCCAAGCTTCAGTCATCGCATAAACCCGTCAACAAATCTGGTGTCAAAAGAATGAGTCATGATGAAATGAACTGGAATGGTTTTACACAGCCTTATTATTTAAAGCATCTAAGAGATACAGCCATGTGAGTTAAATACTTGTTTGGGACTGACATGTGGTGGTCCTTATGACTCGGGTCTAAGTGACCACATGACTAAAACTCAAACCTCTTGTTTCATAAAAACAAGAAGGAACCACAGGAAGTATGTCAGCAGAAACCCTGTGGAAGCCCTGTCACGTATTAAAGGCATCAGCTGATGTTTGGCTTATTTTGGTGCAAATGCATAAACTCTAATGATATTCAGAGTTCAGTTTTCACTCGGGCCCCTGTGCTGCTCTGAATTAAATCAGACACACGGGCAGTGACATGCATTACAAACGTGTGACAGGAGAAAGAAAGCAAAAGGAATGAAATATGAGAGAGGGAAGCTGAAGCTGCAGGTAATGTATTCAACTACAGGGTGTGTGTGTTGGTGTGCATTGTCATCACGACCCAAATCAAGGAGCTACATTGACTCTTATGCTTTAATTAAATGTTGGGACTAAATGTTCATTTCAAAAAGCCACGAGCAGAGATTTTTTTGCCATTAGTCTGCTGGTTGCGACTCTATTCAACAGTTTTCACCAGGCTCATCTTGAATATTAAATGCCTCCCTGACAGTTTTGTCTTAAGTCTTGTTTAAAATTCAGCTGATGCATGAAGCAAATTGTTTTTCTCCCACAAAAACTGCAGCATGCATGGATGACTGGACTGAGTCAGAATCACAGTGATTCACTTAATGTGAATGTGGTTCCCAAATCTGTTTTGCAGCAAGAGGCTGTGATAAAACAGTGGAATATAAAATTACTGCCTTTCAGTCAGACTGGCAAAACGCCACGCGAGCTCCCCCCGAATTCACCAGGAAGTGGAAAGGGAGAGGGGATTCAGTGGGGATAATAAGGCATAATATCACCAGAACAGTGGCATTATGGGGTTTTGGAGGGCTTGTCAACATAATATCCATACGTGCAGAATGAGGGGGAGTATCTTGAGAGAACATGCAGAAAAAACATTTCACTCATAATCTTGGATTTGGAGGAAAGTTGATGAATCAGTAGTGACTGTGTGACAGTGTCTGTGATCGCTTTTAATTAGCTCCATGCATCTGACTACTATGGGAGAGCAGAGAATGTGAAATATATTCTACATCAAAGACATATGTGAGCTAGCTGAATGCAAAATGTGTGGATCCTTCTCTTCAAACAAGAAAGGAATACGAGCTGAACTAACAAAAACGTAGGATGTGTAACATTAGCTTCATCTCACACACATGCTTAAAGAGGACCTAGAATGTAAACCAACATCTTCCTTTTTGTTGTTGAATAAGACAGCTTGGGTGGTCAAAAGTAGCATGAAAAAGAAGTCAAAGCCGTGTGTGACCTACTTTTTATGTAAATTAGAAAGTTGAAAAAGGCGAGAGAAAAACTTCTGTTCTGAGAAAACCTTCCTTAAAGGTGTCCTAGAATGCAATTAATCAACAATCTAAAACAGAGCTTTGAGCCTCCAAAAAGCATAAGAAATTTGTTTGGCTTTCATCTTTCCCAGGAGCCCTGATACAGGCCATTCTAAACCCCCTTACTCAGGCCTTCAGTGAAAAGAGCTGTTGACCCCTCCCACTCGGCCAGGACATGCTGATTGGTTGGTTTCCCCAGAAGGCCTCAGACACATGCAGGTTTGAGGAGGCGTGGCTCCCCCTTATGACGTGTTAAGGAAGGTTTTCTCAGAACAGGAGGTTTTCTCTCGCCTTTTTCAACTTCTAATTTACATAAAAAGTAGGTCAAACACGGCTTTGACTTTTTGGCACGCTACTGTTGACCACCCAAGCTGTCTTATTCAACAACAAGGAAAATGTTGGTTTACATTCTAGGTCCCCTTTAACACGTCATAAGGGGGAGCCCTTCCTCCTCAAACCTGCATGTCTCCAGTGTCTGAGGTCTTCTGGGGAAACCAACCAATCAGCAAGCAGCTCATTATCATATTCATGTCCTGGCTGAGTGGGAGGGGCAAACAGCTCTTTTCACAGCAAGGCTGGTTTAGGGGGTTTAGAATGGCCTGTATCAGGGCTCCTGGGACAGATTAGGCATGCACGGTTTCCAAAATGTTTTAACCGGTTATTGACG
>SSNS01000383.1:186913-235549 GCA_006937985.1 Aphyosemion australe
CACCTAAGCGCAGCAGCAGGACTTGGACGCAGTTAACCAGGCAAAACTATTTTACCTGGTTACAACATTAACGGCAATTAACCGGTTAACTGCGTGCATCCCTAGGACAGATGAAAGCCAAAAGAACATTTATTATGCTTTTAAGAGGCTCAAAGCTCTGTTTTAGATTGTTGATTAACTGCATTCTAGGACCATTTTAAACACATGTCCAGCAGTATAAGATACAAAATATAAAAAGTTAAACATTAATGCTTCACACATGATTTGGGTCTCCTGCAGACAACAAACATGTCTGAATGCAGTTTCCTGGTGTAGGAAGGAACAGGACAGCGGTAAAGCAAAGAGACAGCAACGGTAAGCAACAGGACGATCAATAAGCATGACGATGACGATTCAGAACCCAAAACTCAAACCATAAAGAAAATACAAAATATAACAGAAAAAACTGCAAAATAAAAGCTAGAGAATCTATTCCATAAACTTTACAACCCATCACACACTCCATCAACTTTAAATGGGACATCTTTCTATAAAAGGAAGCAAAATCAATATGCACATATAGTCTGTTTATTTATTCATCTCACTATCAGTGGTTCCCAAACTTTTCAGCACAAAATGGTATTTTTCAGGACATGCGACCCCAGAAATCTCTTATTTAATGACACAAACATGCTTAAAAAACAAAATAATTCAGGGCATAAAGAAAAACGTAGTACTTGGTGACCCACACTGGGGTCCCGACCCCTACTTTGGGAACCACTATCCCTGCAAACAGTCAACGTCGCATGGACGTGCAGATCATGTCTATATTGAGTGTCGGTCTAGACCACGACTGTAGGACGTCCTAACTAGGTCTTTGCACAGTGGGATATGACCCTCAGTGGGAGATATGGCAAACATATCACCACATTTTTACATTAAATCCTAATTTTTCACAAGGATTTTAGCTCATTTGCATGTTGTGGAACAGTACGTTAGAAAAAATATCTCTATGTAGCAACATAGTTCAAAATAACATTTCAGATTTTAATTAGGCTGCATTTCTTTCCGTGAAGTGGATGTAATGTGCCCTTTATCTTTATTTATTTATTAGCTCCAAAACCGTGGTCTCACATCACACTCAGGATGTCTCTGAGTGCTTCTGCATCAGTGCTGGATAACAGATGCACTGGAGACAAAATTCTTAGAAAACTCTGGATAACCATCTAGCAGGGTCACTGCTGCTGCTAATTAACCACCCAGAACCAACAGGTCAATAAAACACTGACACTAGTCTTTAAAAAGTGAGCAAAATTATATTTTCAATCCTAACGAGGTATATAAAGGCAATGTGTGCATAAACTATCTGGGATTTAAACAAACACAAACAGAAGCACAACTGCATTTCATATTTTTTAGGTTTAAGCTGCACAAGGTAGCTTAGACTTAAGTTAAACTACAGTGTGTGCTATCAGAGTGTGTGGGAGCCTTGAAACAAGTATCATTTAAACCCAAACATTGCTGCAAAAGCTAGAAAAACAGAACAAATTACACTTTGGCTCAGCTTTTGAGCAATCTAATTCCAAATACATAAAAACAGCTCATGAAGAACAACCAAGCACCCTTTGCCCAGCTTTGCACCGTGTTGCTGTGTAATCATTAACCTTTGTGATATCCTCCAGCAGAGAGAAGGGGAGTAAAGGTTCTGCATTCAATGTTTACTGCCAACACAGTCCAAACGTTCAGAGGCAACTTGAGACTGAATGAATGTTTCCTTCTTCAGGGGTGACTAAAGTAGAAATAACCACTTTTATACACCATGGTGGCATGTTGAAAGTGAAAAAAACAGTGAATTCTGTTTTCCATAATGTGAGGATCTAGGGGTGTGACGTGCTTGGGTCCAGTGGAAGGGTGTTGCACTCACTTGATAAAGCACCGAGCTCCTTCGAAGGTAAATCCCTCTTCCCATCCAGTGGGGAGGTCTGTGTGATAAGAAAGAATGAACAACAACGTGTGAAAAGCGGGTGAAGGTTCTCCTCACTCATCCAGGGCATGGTAACCCTAGGACACTGGGCTTCTTGTGTTTTTGAGAAACTGTAAAAGCCCAGTTTCCTTCTTTTAGTAACAACATGTGAACACAAACTGGCAGAAACTGTGTTTTAATGTTTTTAACTAAATGATGTAAAGGCCAGAGAGACGACTCGTCACACAAAATCTCAAAAGTTCAAAACCGGTTTTACCAAACAGCACTAACGGATTTTTTTTTACTTGTTTTCAAGATCAAAACTAACCACTTCTTTACAGCAGAAGTCTGTAAAACAGCCCATCTGAAGAGGTCACAACTCTGTTGAAGGACTGTCACATTTTACTCTCTTTATCCGTCGAGCTGTCTTTGAAAATTATACGGCAAAAGCACAAAACTAGATGAACCTGACATTCTTGTTTTGCAGTTCAAATCACAAAGTTGTTCAATTTAAAGGTGAAGTATAAATGTTTTTCCTGGAGCATTTCTTGCGTTATTGCTCTTCACATATCGATGCCGACCAATGAATTCAATGTTTTCTCAAAAAAATGTATCATTTTAGTCGCCTCTGAAACGTAGAATCCTGGAAAAACCTCGTCCAATCATTGTGAACGTCCCCTTCTAAATGATTGGATCCTGATCTATCTATCAAACCTTCCTCTGACCATCTCTCCCCCCTCTGTGTGCACAAATCATTCTTAGCTTGGAGCTGCTGAACAGGAAGCAAAGCCAGAACCGAGCTACCTGGTTTAATGGATGGTTTAATGTTCTGTTGTTTTTGTGTTTGCAAATTTCATTTAAGGATTTGTTTTACATTAAAGTTGTTTAGAGGAGGTTCATGTCGGGTTTTGGAAGTTTTAACTTGTTTGTGGGGTTTTCCCAAATTGTTGGTGGTGGCCCTGAGCTGCTACAAGTTTGAAGTTAAGGATAAACCAAGAAAGCTAAAAACTGCCTTATTTTCACCACTAAAGGCCACTATATTAGCTAGTTTGTTGTAGGGTTCTGTAGGTGTGTTACATTAGGAATTATGACAGAAAAGATGCCAACAATGGGTCAAAAACGTATGATATTATGTTTGACAGCATCCGTTAAGTCCGGTGTTTTACCATTTTCTGCAAGCATCAGATTCTGTGAGTCTAAAACTTAATTTATACTTCTCTGCCTGCATGGGTATGAAGACACACAACGCCGTTATGCATTGGCCCAAGGGCTGTACGGCAGACCCGCCAAGGGTGACAGAGATGTGCCTAAAATTTTAACTATCCGTCGAAAGTGAAGAAGACTGCAAGCCTGTGATTGGTCAGGACGCCGCTTCCTTTAAATTTGTCGACAGCACCGCCACTCCCCCTTCAAAAAAAAAATAAAAAGAGTGCAGAAGATACTGTATCTAGCGGCAGACACAGAGCAGAATGATGAATGTCTCGCGAAAAAAGTGCAATGATATGAACGTTTATATCTCTGTGACTAAAGGAGAACAAAAATGCGAAGCAAACTTTTAATTCGTAGACGAATATTACGGGAAACGTGGGTTTGGATGTGGCAACTGCATGAAGAGGTGGAGGAGAATGAGGGACAAACTTGTCCATGTTAAAAAGTCTCTGAAATACATAAACACAATAGTAAATACATGACTGAAATGGTGGCAGGATACTCCCAGAAAAGTGCTACGCCCTCTTTTGTCCTGGTGTGGAATTGCTTTGCAACTCTCTCCAGGTGACGGAGAAGTCTGAAGGGAAACCTCTCCGTCAATGGGTGTGGGCGACTCCGCACTTGAGCGGATGGAGATGTATACAGTATGCTTAAGGGGGAGCCTGAAAGAAGGTGGTTGGACCTTTGGATTGTTATTTTTCAAAATATAGTATGCTTGAACAGCTTTTCCCAAGAACCCCGACTACCCCTTTAAGATTACATGAGACAAAAGAAAGAACATCATCTAAGTAAACAGGCTGGAACCTATGAACATTTGGCCGTTTCTTCTTCCAGAGAAAACAAAACCTTCATCAATAGTCACTCAATTCTCTCTAATGTGTTTCCTTCCTACTCCCTTTGAGCTCTGTGGAGCTCTGATCCCATTTTTGAAATGTTTAAGGCTGAATCTGAAGTAGGCATACCAAAGGAAGCGCAATGTCAAGAAAATGCACTCGTCTCTCCAACATTCATCCTCTTATGCTGCTCATAACATAAGAGAAAGTCGAGCAGCTCTCCTTTTCTGATCTAGGGGAGAAATCTGTCTCTTGTGTGACATTATTTGCTCTGCCACAACATGGTAATTTGTTTGATCAATTAATTGGGCAGAACAATGCTCTGAATGACAAGCAGTGGCGGCTCGTCCATAGGGGGCGCTAGGGCGCCGCCCCACCAGTCTCACAGGAAGAGGAAGAAGATAGTAATACCAAAATATATTTAAAAAAACATAAAATTTAAAATAAACGATCTATACACCATATGGACTGTAAGTGCTGTGTGTAATCTGCATTTAATTGTAGTTTAATAATGTTCATACTTTTATCATGGCCGAATCGTTGACATACTTCCTGTCACGTGTCCACAGCGGCGGACGGTGGCGACAGAAAGATCGCCCAAGCCTGAGTGCATCTGCCAGCCAATTACTGACAAGAAATTCAAACGTATAGCAACGTCATCGATTCTGAAGCCTGCAGGGCGATAGAGCTACCGCCCAAGGCTGGTGTACGTCGAGGTCAGCGCCTTTCAGATACTGAGTTCGGACACTCCCATAGGCTTCAAGTAACGTCGGCCATGGAGCTCCCAATAGTTGATTCTCAGCGTTTCGGAGTGTTTTTCCTCCGGTAAGTTAATGAAATTACAACATGTTGGCATTGTGAAGCGTTAGCTGACTGCCTCGAACCAAAATAAGTCAATAATGATTTTAACGTAGTCAGTTTTGGTTAATTAATTGTGTTAACCGGCTAACTGCAGCTAGCTAGCTAGTTAGCGGCTGGTCATTGTGTGTTTAAACGGGTCTATTTGGCTTCTTTACTTATTCACCGCAGTTATAAATATCTGTTTAGAGTTTTGTAAATTCTTTGGAGATTTCTGAGTTTAAAATGAATTCTAATGAGACACAATAATGTTCGTGTGTAAAGAGGAGTTACTAAACTCTCAACTAGAGAGAAGCTGTTTTTTATTCTGAGACTGCCATGTGAGTTTTAGATCAGACAGCAGCATCATTTGAGATATATCATCAGTAGCTGTAGAGCAGTAACTAAACAGTTACAGGTCACACTGCTGTCACTGAATTTATGTCCATCATCTTAATGTTTTCAGAGGGACCGATCATGAGTGGTGAGCTGAGCCATGAGCAGGCTGGTGGAACCCGCCGGTCCAGTCAGTGATGGAGTTAAAGCTGGTAAGTGGACTGGTGGAGTGCTGCAGCTGGCTGGGTGATGGGGAGGCCATCAAAATAAAATTCATATTAAAGTGATTTATTAGTGATAAATTTATTTATTACCTACCAACACTAATGCAAACACTAACTTTTTCTGAGGTTTCCTGCATGTAATTCTTAATCTCAGCCTGATGAATCTGCTGCTTATCTGACATTATGACATGAAGACTGCAGCTTTCTAAAAGACTTGCTTCTCTCTCTAGATTAGAACATCCACCACACCTGGGAGCTCCATGAAAGAAGCAGCAGACACTTGGTTCCAGCTGAAAGTGTTGACGTCTTCTTTGGTGGGTTCTGATGTCAGAGAGAGGGATCCTCATGTCCTGAAGAAGTCTGGAGCCTGTGGAGCTCACTGAAGCAGACGTTCTTCTTTGGGGTCTCGTGCATTTGAGAGTAAAACGTGTCGATCCCTGACTGAAAATGTTCATGCAGATTAAACCTATTGCACACAGTTTACTGTTATTGTGACCGATGGTTTTTAATAAATAAATGTATGACAACTGGCAAACCAAAGAAGTCCAGTTGCCTTCATTCAAACCCAATTTGGATTTAAAAAAAGATTTAAAAAAAATGCGCCCCACCAAAAAAAAAAAATCACCAGCCGCCACTGATGACAAGTGCAAAGCACGAGCCGAATACCTTCAGAGGAAAGCACTTATGAAATGTTGGCTCTCTGACTTAGACCGAGTTGACAGAGGAGAGATGAATGAAAATAATGATGTAATCGTGAGGCAGCCAGTGTATTAAACAACCTAATTCCTCTCTTCAGAATATCTCCAGACACGCAGTTTGTGTGCGTTCACAGTGAGCTTTGACCGTCATTTCCCTGATCAATCAAATTCTGGTTCACAAAAGGCAAAGCTGGTTTGATTTATAAATAATTTCAATGGGGATTTGTTTAGTTATAAGTCGATTACAAAGCCAGTTTTACCCAGATATGAAAGAGAAAAGTGAATTGTGCTGCTATGTGAGACTTAAGGGAACACAGCTTCACAAATTCAAAGGAAGTCATATATTAAAAATTTGATCTCTGAATTTTATAGAGTGATACTGTATGAATAAGATGAAGACTGATTTGAATTATAAAAATATTTTTGTGGGATCCAGCACTGTGGAGGAAAAGTTATTGTGCTCCTTCAATTTTTTTTGTTAGACTTTTAAAATATTCGTATAAGAGAAAAGTTCAAGAAATGGTTTATACATAAGAAGTGAAAAAAGTACACTTTTGTGCAAATTAGCTTAAGTAAAACTATTATTTTCATGCAGATTCTTTCATGTTTTTCCTATTATTGAGTATTGAGATTCTTGCAGTTTTTTGTACAAGACTTGCAGAATATTAATGCAATTTCCCAATTTGGTTCAAGTGGTTCAGTGATTTCTAAAATACACTTATAAAAACAAATATAATCAGCAGACTACATGATGAAAACAGTCACTAGTTGCAGCTTGGTTGATATGAAGCTCACCAACATTTATGAAGATGCTCAGACTCAAGTTTGCAGGCTGATGAATACATCATGATATTGGAGAAGAGTAACCTTACTAGCATTATAAAATGCCAGTATGGGGTGCTGTTGGTAAAGTTAAAGTAAAAAAATTGGAGTTAATTTTTCAAAGTCATATATTCACCACGTCATTTATGCGTTTATACATGTCACATTTCCAAACTAAATACTTTACTTGAAATTAAATATTTTTGTATGTAAACTAAATATTTACTTTGGGGCCAAATGTTTAAATAGTTATTTTGAAGCTAAATGTTTAAGTTGTAAGCTAAATATTTTGGAGCCAAATTTTAGTTTTTTAACTAAATATTTAATCCAAGCTAAATATTTAGTTTGGAAATAAAATATTTAGTTAGGAAAATATATTTTTTTAGGTTTAACCTAGCAATTTAGCTTGCAAAATACTCATTTAGTTAGGAAATATTTAGGTCTGACCTACACATTTAGTTTGCAAAAAAATAAAATAAAATAAATTAGCTTTCTAACTAAATATTTACTTTGGAATTATGAAATTCAAAAATGTTTAAATGACATGATGAAAATATGACTTTGAAAAAAAAGAACATTTTTTTTTCTCATGCAATGGGCTAAATAACCCAAAATATTGCTGCAAATCTTTGACTGTGTAACTTTATAAACGGCACTCCATATACTGGAGCAAATTTCACTATTTAAGTCACTAGAGGTTATTTTTAGGAAATATGCAATTAAAACGAAACTTGTAGCCTACATTTTTAAGACGATATTAGCCAACTCATAGCCTAGTAAACATCATTCATTTATAAGCTATTAATCGCACGAAATAAGCGTATTAAATTTACCTGGTGAAAAAAATGTAAATCCGGTTTTCAAAATAATTAAAATGACTTCAAATTCGGTTTTAAATGCTAGCAGATGCCCACGTTGTCACGTTAAACTAGCGTCAATAACTTTACTGAGTGACCAGCCTGAGGAGGAGGCTCGTGGGCAAGTGGCGCGAGCTCGTGCAAAGGTGTGCTCCACAGGGGGCTCACCTTTCCCAACACGAGCGCTAAAAACAACAGACAACACAGGATGTCAGAGCTTCCCTCCCAGCGTGGGAAGCGTTTTTTTAGGGCAGCACAACAACGTGACGACGGTGGAGGTGACATAAACCTGCCGAAACTTGACAGCTGAGGGGCATCTTTACCTGGAGTTTTCCGGTGCCCGGTTATTACCGCCTCTCCGCTCACTGGATGCAGCCAGGTTGTACTCTTGGCTTCTTCGCTGTTGAGGAAAGGACACGCGAGGATTTAATGCGCGGTGACTTTGTTCGTATCAGAAACGAGTCGAATGACTTCAACTGTGTTATTGGAAATGAAGACTTACTTAACGAAGAAGACGCGTCCGTCCCGAGTGACACCGTAACTCCAGGAAGACGGGAGACCAGAAACCCACTCGGTCTGTAGCTCCGCCGCCATGTCTGGCACTAATGTATGACAGTGGCGCGGCTCCGCTCCTGCAGCCAGCGCGTACACGGAAACCCTGGCAACGGTGGCAGGCTGGGAGGAGAGCAGGAGCAGCCCCTGGTGTAGGACAGGCACCCAGGTGAGGTGATACCAATAAGCTTGTTTTTTTTCTAGTTGCAAATATCAAGATAACTTTTCATCCTTGGTAAACTGACTCTTTTCATGTCCTTCAAATTCAGGAGATGTTCTGAAGGAGGACTCATCAGTCCTGGGGGCAGGGATGGATTAACCTGCCAGAAGCCTTCAGGGTAAAATTGATCTGCTGGGCCCCATAAGCCTTTCTTCACTCTAGTCATTTTTAATGAACGGTAAAATCCCTGAAGTAGATGTTAACACATGGGGCCCTGCTTTTTAGCTTTAGATGGATTCACCTGGAGCTTTCATCGTGTAATTAGGCGTTGGGCTTTAAAGGGATATGTGAGCTGTTTTGAAGTGTGTGTCTGTTTGGAGAAATAGATTTGATGTCAGACAAGACTGGTGAGCTAATGGCTAGTCCGACATAGCCAGCTGCTGCCTCTAGTCTCCTAAAAGTCACATCTACTCGTGCAAACACCATCTTGTACACATTTAAAGTTATCTGTTTTGCAAAAATATTAAAGGGGACATATTATGAATTTTTATCTTAAAGGGACTATGTGGACTTCGAAATCTTTATGCTCGCGATTGCCCCCCCAGGCCAAACGTGTAACTGCAGCTTCAATAGCTCAATAAGCTCGTGCACCAGGCATGCATGCTGTAAGTGCAAAGTCCTGAATGAAAACAACAGCTGAGTCAGTCCTGCTGCTGATGGCTCTTCTAAATTGTCGTTCAAATCTGCCTCCACACAATCAGCAATGTCCAATACAGAATAGAATAGAATAGAATAGAATAGAATAGAATAGAATAGAATAGAATAGAATAGAATAGAATAGAATAGCCTTTATTGATTTTGTACAGGGTACAGCGACATTGGAGTGCCACTCCCTTTGGTGCAAAACGCAAAAGAATACAAAAAATAATGCAGAAATAATATAAATATAAAATCAACAATAATATGTGCAAATATACACACAGAGTAGCAGCATTAGTTGGGTTGTGCAGGTCACTATTGTAAGCAGAATTTTAGCATATTGAGTGAAACTCAAATAGCACATATAATTGTTAGCCTATATAATAATTATAATTGTTATAATTGTCAGCTTCATCCAGGCCAATGCAAGGAAGTTGGTCAACCTCATCCTGTGATGCACACCTATTGCACAAGACAAATAAATGTTATATAATCAGTGAATAGAAAGTGAGAGTGGGGATGTTACTACGGTATTAAAAAACACAATAATAAAACATACCTTATTGATATTGGAGATACATCATTTGAATCATACGGGTTTAAAGCTCCTTCCTTCTCTTTCCAGCTCTAATCTGGAAGTAAAAACAGCAGCAAAACATGATTATATATCCTGACATATAGCCATTGCATTTCTATGAGAATAATTTGTTACTTACACACTGTTTCCAAACTATTGGCTAGTTCCTCATCTAAAGAGTTCTTTCAGCTCCATCGATTTGATGCTACAAAAACAAACAGAAAACATCAATTACAAAAACGTAGGTTATGAATCAAATGATAAAAGCTCTGCATGTTTCTGCATTTACCAAGACTTCTCATAAATGATAACCAGGACTGCTGATAATTTATTCTCCACATCCAGACACAATTATCCTATCTTCTGTCTCATGAACAGAAGCTGGGATGTTTATGCCCACAAAGTTTTTCTTTTTTGCTCTAACAACACACTCCTCTGGTTATGACTTTTTATTTCTTTGTGCTTGCTCCTGGTCTATTGTGACTCTCCACCTCCATGGATCCACCTGTCTGTCGGCACATCTGACGCTGGTCAGATGCTGCGTGTTGTCAGTCATTGAGGGAACGTGCACGGTGTCGGATAACTCGTCTTTTTTCTCTCTCTTCTCTTGCCTGGGCTGACGGGAGCTGACGGAGCTGTATGCCTTTGCGCATTTGGAGAAAATGCATCCTAATGCGCAAATTGTGCCCCCTCTTGTAGCGTGTGTTCTGCCTATCGGGAGGGGCGGGTCAGCGGTGCTGGGGGGAAATGTGTTTACTTGGAGACGGACATATATTTGCAGAAATCTTGGCGATTTCCACTAATAAATGAGCGGTAACATTAACGGTACTCATCCTACCCTGGAAAAAAGTCCCAGTGCGCTGAGAAGTAAAAATAAGAATAAGACTAATATTAATAACCTGACCAGCACTGACTCTGACGGAGACACGCTAAACAAGCCTAAAAATGTTCCTACTATGACATACGTAAGCCCCCGGTTTGCTTTGAAAGCACCCACAACCCTAACCCCACACGTATTTAGTAATAATTTCTTACCTGTCCAGCAACAATGATGCCAACTGCGGGTCTTTTGTCTCAGCATTTTCCACTTTTCAAATGCTGGCCGGACCGATGTTAATTTTCGTTCTTTGCCTTCGGCGACCAGACTCGAGTTTTGCCCTTTTTCTCACGCTGGAATACACTCTTGTGTTTTTGTCTTGTTTGGGGTCTGGGCTGGAGTTTCGCTGGTGCTTGAAGCAGCTCTCTTCTTGTTCTTGGCTGAATCAGCTACCAAAACCACCTCTCGCTCTACCGCTAAGCTACAGCTAGCAAACAAACGCTGCGGGCGCGTGAGCGCGCATGACGTCATCACGCATTACGCTGCCTCTGGAGGACACTGGGGAAGCCTGCTTGCTCGACCCGAGCACAATCTTTTCTGTGAGTTTACAGGCCTACAGAGGCAATCACAGTGAAAATGCCAGGGCTCATTCTACAGGACCAGGGCATTGCAGGAGAATGTATGAGGAAGAAATTTTAAATTTCTATATGTATTGGCTGTTAAACTTCCACATAGTCTCTTTAAGTTATAATAGTTCTATGGTCGATACAAAACATGTGTATGAAGTTCTTTGCACAAAATTCCTCTCACATGAAGCAATATCAGCAGTTTTATTCTTGGCAGTGTCAATCATACCTTCTCAGAATGAGCCGTTTCAGGGCTCTGTCACTTTAAGAAAACAAGCTTGAGCTGACCACGCCCACCCCTTCCCCTATCAGGCTGCTATAAGCTGAGAAGCTCAGATATTAGGGAGGGACTTGTAGTAGAGCTGCTGCTCCTCGAGCTGCAGCTCTCTATTGCAAGTGAGTGTGTGTTCTATTTTACTTTCCCATTTGTGACATCACAAACAGGGACTTGTTGAAACGGCTTGTTTTATGAACAAAATTCCTAAAACCAAACACTGACAGAAAACAGACAGATGATTTTTTCGTATTTGGAGTGTTTATAGAGGCAGTAGAGACCCACAAAAGGATGCAAAAGTTTAGTTTTGCATAATAGGTCCCCTTTAAGCAGTTCCTGCCAGTCTTGACCCCTGAATGCACTGTATGTGACATGCTGTGCTACTGAATAGCTACCAGAAAATAATATTTGAATGAATCACTTTGAAATTTTGGAGGCTTTAGAGGTTTAGTCTGTGTTCAAATTGACTTATAAGTCCTGTCAGACATAAATCATTTCTCCAAAGAGAGAGAGCTATCTACACGGGGAAAATGATAATCAGTTACAACTTAAAGATATCTGAAATGACCCTTTAAGGATCAATCTTTCATATAATCGGTTGTTTTTTACAATTCATACAAAACACAATAAGCATGGAGTTTGGGTTTCTTGCAGAAGTTTTCTCCTTTGCTTAGGGAGTAATCTACCTTCTCTCAGACTGGCGTACAAAGCTGGAGCACACCCACACTTCCAAGCTCTGCTTTCAGGTTTTTCGTTTTCACCTTTTGTTATTGTGGCCTGAAACTGCTGCATCAGCCTTTCACCGCCAACACAAAGACAAGTCACCCAATACCACTGTTCCTGGCCTGTTGTTGCACATGTTGCATTGTTCTCTGGATACACGGTATGGTGCTGTTTTGAGAAAGCATGTGACGGTGGTGGTCATGGTGGGACGTGAACTTAACTACAAACTTCTTGGTTATCCACTCAGTGGGAAACTGCACAGGAAGTGGAAGCAGTTAGGGATTAATGCACGCCCTGGTCAGGCATCAGACAATGAGCTCTTTGTTTTCTACTTACCTGAAGCAGGAAAACACACCTTTCTGGTAATGTTACAAAAGCACTGCTCAGTTTTCTCCCAGGTTGCAGGACAATGATGCACACAGAACATGCTGAGCTGTGTTATCCAAGACACAGAACGAAGATTGTGTTTTCATTGAGATATAAAAATAAATTCTTAAAAGATTGATCAGACCAGTCATCCTAAACTATTTCCAAATCAAAGGAAAATAGCCAAAGACGTGAGTATCTAATAAGCTTCTCTGTCATGTATTCCCATCAGAATAAGATCTGTTCAGGAGGAAATGATTGGATTTCATCTTGAAACCTACTTTTGGGATTTGAAAGAGGCTATTTAAGGTGCTCGCTTCTCACTTTTCCAATCATGAACTGACATTCTGTTCAGTGACCCAGTGCCTCACCATCTACATTAAAAGGAACAAATTTGCCTGATTTCTGAAATTACATAATAATCTAATACTTAGATGTGCTGCCATAACAGTTTCTACAGTCCAAGAACCATATATATATATTTAAATGTCTAGTTTTAGGGTTCTGTTAGAATTTCAAAGCTTCTCGAGTCGGTATTCAAGAGTTCTGTGTCCAAAGTTGAACAGTCCTGACACAAAGGCTCACACTGAGTTCTCTTTTGGCACAAGCAGACGTTTCTCAAACACAGCCCACAGTTGCCAGGGTGAACAATGCTGCACCGAGCTATAGCTCATCATCCCTCCTCAAACAACCTTAAACCATTTAGCCAAAGTGGGAGCTTAAAAGAAAGTGGGAAGCTGTGTTTGTCCTTCTGAAGGAGGCGTAAAGTGCTCTGTGAGAATATGTTTTAACAGTTGGCTAAAAGAAATGGAAATAAAGTGGAAAAAGTGCTGAGATGGAGATCTTTCAAATGCATACACAACTTAACTTGGGTGAAGTTTGTGATGCAAACAAATGCACAACTGACTTTGGAGGAATGGTTTCCTGTTTAGATTCAGCTCCTCTAAATCCGAGACCATGGACTTGAATCGGAAAAGGGTAGAATGCCTTCTGCAGGTCAGGGATGAGGTCCTGCCCCAAGTGGAGGAGTTTAAGTATCTCGGGGTCTTGTTCACGAGTGAGGGGAAGATGGATCGGGAGATAGACAGATTGGTGCTGCGTCTGCAGTGATGCGGGCGTTGTACCGGTCTGTCGTGGTGAAGAGAGAGCTGAGCCAGAAGGCAAAGCTCTCGATTTACCAGTCGATACGTTCCTACCCTCACCTATGGTCGCAAGCGTTGGGTAGTGACCAAAAGAATGAGAGCACGGATACAAGCAGCCAAAATGAGTTTTCTCCGCAGGGTGTCTGGGCTCTCCCTTAGAGATAGGGCAAGAAGCTCGGTTATCCGGGAGGGACTTGGAGTAGATCCACTGCTCCTCCACATCGAGAGGAGCCAGTTGAGGTGGCTCGGGCATCTGGTTAGGACGCCTCCTGGATGCCTCCCTGGTGAGGTTTTCCAAGCACGTCCAACCGGGAGGAGACCTAAAGGAAGACCCAGGACATGCTGGAGGGACTATATCTCTCGGCTGGCCGGGAAATGCCTTGGGATCCCCCTGAAAGTGCTGGCCAAGTGGCTGGGGAGAGGGAATTCTGGGCCTCTCTCCTTGGGCTGCTGCCCCCACGATCCGACTCCAGATAAGCGGAATAGAAGGAAGGAAGGATGGATGGATGGTTTCCTGTTGTGTGCAAACACAAATGCTGCAAATAAAATGATCATACTTATTTCAGTAACTTAATACAACAAGCTACTCAAAAGTTTATTCTCAAATCGCAAAAGATTGAATTTTGACCCGAAAGGAAATCCAGGTTCTGTATAAGAAATACAAGAGGTAATCATTAACAAAGTGTGTGTGTGTGTGTGTGTGTGTGTGTGTTTGCAGTTAAAGTTGTGCAGTTCTCACATAATGACTCCATGCTAAGTTAAGCAGGGGTTCTCCAGTCAGCGACACAGGCCAGACTTGAGACATGAGACACGATGTAATGAATGGTTACACATTATCAAGCATCTGTTGGAGGGCTTTGTTCTGGTGCCAGCTCAGGAGTAACCTCATTTCTGTCTGGGCAAAGCAAGAGGAGGTCCTGATGCTTTCGACTGCAGGCGATCAGCATCTGTGCAGATCTCCCTCTTACTGGGATCACACGCTTTCAGTCTGAGCAAGGAAACGAGAGAGAGATAATAAATGTTTCTAGACTTGAATGAATGTAACATTGTCTAATAAAGTCTCAGCCAAGTTCAGTGTAAACGCAACACACTTGAGACAATAACTTCCTACTGTAGAACACTTTTCATCAGCTGGTTTCTGCCCCAGGATTGTGATAATGATGTCATCTGTCCTTCTCCAATTTCAACACATGGTGTCATTTGATCAGCATGCATAAACCACAAACCATGACGGCTATTAGAACCAGTCAAGTCAGCAAGTAGGTATAGCTCTGGAAAAGTCATATAACTCCTAATTCATTTGAGGGGCTCTGAAGGATTTTAAATGTTGTGGAAAAAGTCACTGAAGGGAGGTGTAATTCTCACAGCTGACCTCTGATTTATTAAACACGCCTCTCTGGATCACTGTTAGTCACAGCTGACAAAACCAAACCTCAAATGGCTCACATGTTCACAGTGATGACCTCACCGACTCGATCCACTCCTCATGTGGATACAGTTTTAGGTTGTAGGTGATTTCCTGATGCATGCGTGTGTGTTGTTGCATTATTGGACTTTTTATTGGAGGATGCTGCGAGTGGTCAGGGGTGGGTGAGATTCACTCTGAGACGCTGAGGGTGTCTTGTGAGACTGTCATGGCCGATATGCCTCTTCAATGCCAAATGTAAGACTTAGACAATGCTTGTAGGGTGGCAGACTTGAGTGTTACTGGAAATTGTGTTTCAACCTTTGGGGGGGATCATTTTTCCTAGCCTCCACAGGATGTTGGAGAGGAGGCTCTGGTCGATTGTCAAACCTCAGATTCAGAAGCAGTAGTAGTGTTGGGTTTGTTTAGGCAATGGAACAATGGACCAAGACTTGATCTCTGCTAAGTTGCTTAGGGGATTATGGGAATTTTGTTTTCCAGTCCACTTAAGTTGTGTTGATCTGGAGGAAGCTTGACCTCACCTCCCCAGAGGCATTTGGTAGGGAGTCTTTTGGGAGTATGGGATGCTGAGTCACCAGAACTATGTGGTCCTCACACAACCAAACCAAGTGCTGTGCCTGCCTCCTTCATGCAGTGCAGACCAGTGCTCCCAGTCCTGTTTGTGGTGTTTAAGGACAAGATCTCAGGGGGGATTGGGAACCTCAGGGTCTCAATTCTGCTTTATGCAGATGATTTGGTTCTGTTGGGATTCTGTCCCTTACCTATGGTGATTAGACTTACCCTATGGACGGATGGAAGAAAATGGAAGTTGCAGCTAAAGTCACTATAAAAAGAAATGCATTACAGCTATGGCTGACCGATATTGGTTTTTCTATTTCGGATAGGTGAAGGTCACGGTCAGCCGTTGGCCGATGTGTGCTGCCAATATTTTGGAGCAATTTTCATGGTCGATATCTAAATGTTTTCCATCTCATTTTCATGCTAAAATGTCACTAATAACATCAGTTGATTCACAAAACTTCTGAAATAGAATCAGTTTTTGAACATTAGGTTTAACCAGCTGTTAAATCTTAATTTTGTGCATTGGTCAGTGTTAAAATCAGACATCTAACTAAAGTTAATCAAACAAATTAGTAAACTGACCAAGTATTAAATATTCAAAACTGATAAATAAAAAGAAATTTTAGTTGAAATACTTTTTGTTGAGCATTTATTAAGCAGATGTTATTCAGGAACATAAATATACATTTAAAATCAATTCTGCAGCAGCACCGAGCTGCCCGGGGATGTGCCTGATTTTAAATCGGCTTCACTAAGGAGTTATATCGGCTGATGCTAATATATAAAACATTTTAAATATTGGCCCAATATATCGGTCTACCCCTAATTACAGCTCATATATAGTATTGAAAAGTTAGACTGGTACTTCCTGCAGATCCTCAGATGCTACAACCAGTATGACCTACACCAGAATGTGACAGGACACTTGTAGAAGATGAGATGACCTCCTCATGTCCAGATTTATGTCTGGAGAGGATTTAAACCAACAGACTTGCAGCCTTTAGGCATGACAGAGGGACCTGTGCGTTTAGATAATGAAATTAGCCCGCCTCCATCCAGCTCTCTCTGCTCTATAAACTGCTTCATTAATTGCTTTCTGCACATAGCGAGCACTACAAAAGTCTACTGTAAATACCCCAGACACTAAATTATCCACACATAACAGGAGTGGGTGGGTGTCGCCCGCAGATGCTATCATTACTTAAAACATCCTGCTGTGTCATCTAATTAATGAAGCATATTTTTATTTGAGATGAAGGGCCACTTAACATTGATCAGGAGCCTAAACTCCACTTAGCAGAAATGCATAAATAACCTGACATTGGTGTGATTCCCCCAACATGCAGCGCTCATTAAAGCTCATCACAAGTGCTGACGCCACATCTTCTGATGTGCTGCTCCTCCTCCTGGTTTCATCTTCGCGAGTGCCTGCCTGCACCTTCACCCCGCAGTGTACTTATGCTTAAGTAGCAGATTATAGATCAGTTCATTGAAGATTACATCAAGTGCTGCTATAAAGTAGGGTTTCAAACGCATGATTATATAAGAGACAGCGTTTTAAATGTCTGAGTGTACAGTGTTGTTTAAAAAAAGAACCCCCACCATAAAACCTTATGTTTTAGCTTCTGTTGTTCTAGACAGGAGCTGATGCAACTGTTTATAGCGATGAAGCCACGACATCTGCTGGGGTTTTGGCATGCAGGATGTCTCAGTGTGCTGTCCTCCCCTGTTGATACAAATATCCTGTGTCTGATGGGAAAGCACAACAGTGTTTTTAGCAGGTCATGAGTGTCTCCTCAGGGCAGCAAGGGTCATGTGAGCGCTGCTAAGAAAGGGTTCGAGTGCATCGTAAGAGCTCTGCTTTGTCAGACTTTAGGATTTAAAATCATTAAAGCTTAACTATAAAAACCAGTTTTGAGTCCTAACTGCAGCAAAGCTTATCTTGTTAAATTCACATCTATCAAAAATCTGCCTTTTGCTGGCATTAAAATAACCTGTAAACATAACAGAGTTCATGCTTTCCTCTCCAGTAGGAGTAACCTTCAAAGTGCTTGTGAATATCAGTTCAGATTAATTATTCCAGAAGAAAGGTGGAAACATATGATCCGGTCTTTGACATCACAATAAACATGTATTTATGCATGAACATCTGCTCTACTGGAGGCTGATTCTGACCTGCACTTTTTAAAATTCAAGGTTATTCAGACACTAAAACCGTTGCACAACTTTTCTGATGATCAAAGTTGTATTACTCAGTAAGCTTTAGAGAAAAGGTGGATGTGTTTATATTTCAGGGTGGTTTCTTTGTCGGATTTGTGCTTGAGCCTTTGAGTCAGACAAGGGAAGCACAATAATTGTGAAATGCTGAAATTCTGCGTGAAATCAGTCATTCCTTTCATCTGTTGGCTCATGTTGGTGCTTGTGGCTCGTCATTGATCAGTTTGCTGTGTGTGCTCAGAGATTTGGAACAACTGACTATTAAAGCAAACCTTTCACCTTTCAGAGAGGAGCTTATTTATTTATTTTTTAATATTACAGTCTGACCCACATCTGTCAGCTCAGAGTGAATGAGGTATTCTCTGTACGAATGTCCTAAAATAACTGATATGCTCTTCAATAATTAAAGCCAACAATTTAAAAATGAGAATAATTATTATCACTGCAGAGAAAAGGTACTTTTTCATTGGCTCCATTTCAGCTTCTGTGGCTTAAAGTGAAACAGTTTAGAAATAAGGAAACATGAACCACCTGCCTGGTCAGGAGGAAACTTTCAGTTCTTTAAAAAAAGTTATCTAGATTTTGTTCAAAGGATTATGTTAAATTGACAGAGTGCTTGAATATTTAATTTTCCTTTTCATTTATGTTTAAATCATTATTTGTGTGCACAGACACACTCAGTCTGGGTAAAACAGATTAGTTATTCAGATCTTAGAGTCAAAAAATGAGAATGAAAAAATAAGGAAACAGGAACTATAACAGTAAATACCAAAAGTAGCAGTAAGCACGAATGAGGAACAATAAATCATGTGCTTTTAGACCTTATTGGGTTTATGTTGTTGACGTGTTCCTGATGAAGCCCTAATGAATCTAGATTTTAAGCCCTTTTTTGTGTTTCTTCAGTAGCACAAACACGAATGAACACATAAAAAGTTAGATCACAAGCCTAAAGAGTTTATGAATCCTGCTTTGATTCAGTCATAAATGTTAGCGTGTTTTGTTATAAACCATTACCCCCATGTTACGATGTTTCTAATTTGTTCTTTTATATTTATTCACAAAACTAGCCTCTATTTAAAGTGGCTGTCTGGAGTATTTCTTTTATCCGATGGCACCATAGTGGCTGACAAGCATATTACACCAAGAGTCGTTCCATTCGGTTATTTAAGATGGCGACTGCACGTTTCTTGTTTATGAATGTGCTTCTGTAGCCGACAAACAGAGCTAAAACACGTTTTACAATTATTATTCTCATGTCATGTTGTGTTTTTATGTATTTATATTTTAAAGACTTACTTGTCCGTGAAAAGTTCATCAACGCCGCATCAGCCGAGGTACTTCCTTAAATTTGAAACATGTAAGCGGTAGTCTAACGCTATTGGTTAGTTCTGGTCGGCGCTCAGTTCATATTGCACGGAGCTCTACGGGGCAGGGGGTGGGCTTAGCAACAAAAAAAATGTATTGCTTACATTATATCACACTACATAAGACAATCACTTTTACGGACTTCTGAAAAATCATACATAATTCCTGAAAGGGGAAAACTCCGGATTGCTGCTTTAAGCTCTAGTGTCAGATCGCATCAGTCGTTCTTCTCTGTGGTTCACTAATTCTATTTATGTGACTGAAAAGACTCAGCCTTGACCTCTGTACCTGTCCAGGTGCAGCGACTTCAGCGTTTTATATGTAATATTCCACCAATGAGCTGGAAAACACACGTAAGTGCATGTGTTTGAGCTCTACGTGCAAAGTGAGTAGTGTCAGCAGCAGTAAAAGAGCTGGGACAGTAAACCGGCCCTGGATCGATGAGTGGGAGGGTTGTGAAGGGTTGTGGGAAATCTGAGCTCATTTCCTCAATGGTTAAGGTTCAGTAAGTGTACGGGTCATACATCAACACTCTGACATTTACTGCACATCACACACAGAGATGTAAGGAATGACTCACAATCGCTCACTCCGATCAGAGGAGACACAATAATAACAGAAAAAACTGAATTTTAATCCAAATCATGTGATGATATATTTTTAAATGTTCTTAAAATAATTTAAAAAAACAGCCTGTTCAATATATTTTTACATCTCTCTTAGTAACAGTGTGTGTGTTTGAGGATCTGGATTTGTCAGCCTGTTAGAGAGGATGAACGACACAGCTGAGTCCTGCTGAGAGGTTGTGTCTGCGCTACTAAACACGTCCCGTTTACCGAGCACCACTGGGCTAGAGCCATCTGCTTTCTGAAACACCGAACTCAGCCAAAGCCGTGGGGAAAAGTGAGGAGCTTCTGGTGGCTGCTCCACTAATCAATAAATATTGATTCCTCACTTATCTCAAATACAGCCTACAGCTGATGAGACGTCACACTTCTGACCTCCTGCAGTGAGCACAGCCTGCATGGGTAAAGACTCCTCATTTGCATGTAGACAAGACAAAACACCTGCATACCTGAGACGCAGAGTGACTCACAAAAAAAAGGCATGTCTGTGCAGATTATAACTTAACTCAAATGTTTCTGAAACGGGAGCAGAAAGGCATGCAGCCACTCTGACCAGTTAAACTCATTCAAAGCGTGCTCGTACAGTGATTCCCATGCTTCTCCCTTTACTGCTCATCCCTGAACCTCCTCCCCTGCTGCTTTCATTCTCTCCTGTTGCAGGCAGACAATTAATCAGCGCTTTGTCGGCTGGATGGCTCACATTCACTGCAGCTGCTGGGCTCAGCAGAAAGGTAAAATAAATAAAGAGGAAGCAAACCTTCGAAAATCACGGTCACATGGATGGATGCAGTCGAGACATTTGGATTATTCTGTCCCTTTTTTAGGTTCACGCATATGAAAAGAGTCACACATGCAGATACTACAGTAATAAAAATGCAAGTCATAATATACAGTTTTTGACAGGCGGCAATAAAGCAGCAGAAATCGCACTGCAGAAGTGCATAGAGGAATGCAAATACGCCATAGCTTCCAGATCAAAGAGCTCAATGTTAGGAGATTTCAGAAGGTGGTGAAACGGGACCACAGAAAATTCCTGGATTTGCTTTTGTGCTCTGAATGTTAAACATTTGCCCACGTTTCACCTGTTTCTCCCCTCACACCTCCTTCGTTTCCTACCTTTGTCTGCATCGTTTCTCAGGCTTATTTCTTAATCCTCTGTCTAATACGCTCTATATATAGACATTAATGCAAACTGCATGAAAAGGGAAGGCTATCGGTAAAATTCAGAGGACAGCTGGGACTGTAGTCAACAGTAGGAATAAATAAGTGTTCATTTAAATTCATCCACAGTAAAAGAGCATTTAGAGGATGTTCGACGCAATCCAGCCAAATCCTTCTAAATCCCACGTGTTTCTCAGCAATAACTGATTTTTATCCAGGTAACAGTACAAAGTACAGCATCTTCAGAGGATGCTCTTTTGTTAATTTCAGTGAAAATCTACAGTTTTTATTAACTGAACCATCACATAAGCTAAGAGTTTGTGTTTGCCTAGGAAAACTGGATCTTTGTGTTTTGTTATGTTTTTATGATCTGCACAGGAAGAAGATTGGATTGATAAATAAGAGTTATGTTCATGTCTACCTTTTTATTTCTTCATATAAATTGAAAAGCGCTTTAATAACTCTAAAGGGAAATTAAATATCTGCAGAGTGATCACAACTATTAGAAAAACTAAACATAAGCACAAATTAAAAACACAAGGGGCTCATTCATTCCCCTCTTAAACGGCCCCATCTCTTTGCAGAAACTACTTTTATAAATGTAACGGGTGTAAGAGGTGCTCCCTGGGCTCATCAGTCTAATGTGAAGAGCATGAGATGTATTCTTTATACTGCAGTCATTTTTGTGATTTCAGAGCAGCACAAAGTCAGCCTTCTTGTTTTGAGTTATCATTAACTCTTTTCCCCGTCTGATGGCTGCTAAGTATTTTAACTTACAGATGTGACACTGATGGCCCTCTTCAAACTGGATTAAGTCCCTGCTAAATTCTCCCTAATCTGTTAGACAGGATTGGAACAAATGAAGAAACCTCCTTCAGTGAGAAGTCAATCATGACGCTGCTATGCTCTGAGAAATCAAATAATAGAATATCCCCGATATGATGTTCAGCGTTCATCTGCTGCGCATTCCCACCATGGAAACCCACAACCACGTCACATATGGGTAGGGTTGGCTATTGTTTGAATTTGAACGATTCCGGTTCTGATTCCTAGTTTCGATTCTGGTTCTGATTTCTAGTAGCCTGGCAAGCCATCCTATATATGTTAAATTTATAGTCTGGCCATGAACCATTGATGGCTCTCAGTCATGAGGCGGGATCTACGGTTGTCTTTCAAACTGTCTGCACGCAACTGGATAGCGCTAGGACCAATCAGATTAACGAACAACGTGACGTAATCACAGCGACGGAAAAGAGGGAGGCAGCAATGGCGTCTAACATCAATGATTTCTGTCGTTTTTGTATGAAAAACGTGAATATCAGGTGTACTGGGAGATTGCACTACTTTGTTTGATAAAAATAAGAAGCAGCTAAGTCTATCAGACAGACTTACGCACGTTGGAGTCTAAATAATCCAATGTTGATGACAAAGCCGTTTCAAACGAATGTGGTTCCTGCGCTGCCGCCATGTTGCTTGTGTTCGCGGCCGCAGCGCTGACGTCATCGGCTACTCCCGCTCTGTGATTGACCCACAATATAGAGCGCTGTGATTGGCCCAGAATATAGAGCGCTGTGATTGGCCCAACCAAAACTATAGCGAGCTGTGATTGGACAGCCACAGCAGCAGATCTGGCTGCGAGGGTTCCAATGAAGCGTGCCTAGACCAAACATTGCAAGGCAAGAATTTGGTCTAGTTCACTAATTTAGGTTTCTAGTGATACTCTAATCTGAATCTTTCAAGAGGCAGGGTCAAAAAACTTTACATGTTTTAAATGAGCCAGCTAACCATAGGTCTGATCTTCTCATTGAATTTTAATTCTATGAACTTTCTAAAGTGAAGCCACACTTAAGAACGCCTCCGCACATTTTCCACGATTATGAGGTAACACAAAAGCTTCCAGCGGATTCTTCTTCACTGGTATTCAGCGGCATCTTCTTCAAGTTGACAAACTGGGTATCGATAGGAATCGGAATTTAAACATTTGAACAAATCTGGGAAAAACTGGGAAAAACCAACCCTATATGGGGCTCTGTCCTGGTACAGCTCCAATCCTGGTCCAACGACCACGTTGGTGTGAGTTGGTCCTATGTTATGGATACTTGGCAACTGGGACACCTTCTTCACAAGTTGTGTGTCCTAAATCCCCTGTAGACCCATAACATTATTTATGCAGGAGTCATTATCACTGCATTATTAATAAATGCACAAACTCACTGTAGAAACAATCCGTACCCCATAGCTTACTTTAAACAGCCTTTGTGTTGCTTGTTTCAGTGTTAGCCTCCATCACCTCGACACCTCCTCTCTGGTGGGAAGAAGCCCTGACCTTATTCCTCACCTGAAATCAACAATCATCTCCTTTGTAGGATTTCTGGAAGCGGTGCAGCTTTTTAGTCACCTCCTGATCCCAAGTGAGACACGAATTCACAGTTGGGCAAATGCCCACACAATTGTCCAGTTGTTTGTGGTCTCAGCACAAAACTGCCTTCATGTTATCTGTCTGTTGGTAGAAAATATAGTCCTGTTTTTTCTATTCATGGACTAGAAAGTGTTTTTAGTGCTTAAATGTGATCATTTAGAATTTTTGATAAAGAAAACATGTTTAAATTCTTTATTTTTGTGGTTTTTTGTGAACACCAAACACTAACCCTGATTAAATATGTGAAACACGGCTGAGGATGCAGAAAATATGAAAAAGTCTAAACAGGAAAGATGGAATAATTGCATTTGTGACCAAATCACCATGCAATTACTAGTACAGTGTCCTCCAAATGAGCTGCTTTGTTGCTAATTTGCAGATCATGAATGTTGTGAAATGTAATTAATGCATCTCTAATTTGTTTACTGAGCTGAGATAAGCAAGTTCCTGAGAGCTCAACCTCAGAGTTCAGTCCATCCGGGCTTAGCAGAAGGTTCCCTGACAGAAAACGGAGATATTCTGTCTTTGAGGACGTAAACGGAGGCATGAAAGGGAAAAAACACTTTCAAAGAAATGTAAATTTAGATGTAGCTACAGCACATAAAAGAATAAAAAGATCCACTGTTAGCACAAACAGAGCTGAATATAGAAATCAAAAACAAAGCTAGGTATCACCTGAAATATTCAACATGATGTCACTTAAAGGTCTGTAATAGCTGAGAAAAGCCTGTGAAGAGCTTGTTGTTTGGAATAAGTCAACTCAAGTGTCATATAGAGTTCACTGTTTACCCTTCAGAGGCAGAAGCAGGCGGGAAAAGGGGGAGACAAGGATGCAAAACAAGATTCCCCAAATGACTGCCATGCCCCTGCAGGTACAAGCTATCCTCTAAAGAGGAAATCAGAATGTTTGGGAAGAACTGCAAAGGCCCTCTGGGAATTTCCTCTTTTCTAGTTAAGCTTTGTTTAAATATGACACATTTAATGATGACATGGAGACAAAAGCTCCTGATTGTCTTTAAGGAATGTGTTACATGAGTTTTGTGCAAGTGGCACGTAGCACTTTAATGAAGTGAATTAAACTCTAATTGAAACCGTTACGCTGCTGATGTGTTTATTTACGATGGAAATCCAGTCATCTCCTTCAATTTTCAACAAGGGAGCCCTGTGAGTGTAAAAGGCCCGGTCGGGTTTTGCTGACAGATATTTACAATGTGTGAAAGCAGTCAACGTCCACCTAATCCTGTCTCAACACAACGAGTGTTTAGACCGCCATAATTCACGTCTGTGCCAGATGGTGCAGAGAAGCTGATTAATTAAAGAGCCTCCTGAAGTCGCAGCGCTAGAGTCAGAATGGGAGACCCCGTGTCGGTCCTGCAGCCCTCACAGAGACTTTTCCTTTTTACAAATATCTAATTTAAAAAAGATCTTCAAAATGAATTTATAATACAAAAAACGTAGTCAGGTTTATTTTCATTCAGGTATTTATATACATGTGATCATAAGCATTCTGGGTGGGTGAATTTGAAAGTTAGCTTTTACATTTCTGTGGAACTAATGTTCTTTTCTTATTGTTACACATTGTGCCACCTCAATGTCTGCACCCTGGATGTTTACTGGTGAGTGAGCAGGAGTGTTTCTCTGGAAGTCAATCATCGTTTCCATTGTCTTACTGGTGTTTAAGCGAAGGTGGTTATGCTCACACCTGCCCACAAAGTCCATGATGACTGACCTGTACTCCAGGTCATTCCCCTCAGACACACAGCCAACAATGGCCGAGTCATCAGAGGACTTCTGGAGGTGACAGCTGCTGGTGTTGTAGGTGAAGTCCGAGGTGTAGAAGGTGAAGAGAAAGGGTGAGAGCACTGTACCTTGCGGAGCTCCACTACTGCACACAGCCACCTCAGACATGCAGTTACACAGCCTCATGTACTGTGGCCTGTTGGTGAGGTTGTTGATGGTCCGTGCAGTCAGATGTCCGTCCACTCCTGCACCCCTCATCTTCTGCTGCAGTAATAGGAATGAGAGATTGCCTACATGGGGAAGTTACAAGGCCGAAAGCTCTGACCAGAACAAACAAACAAGAAGAAGAAATGATCTTTTATATAGCGCCTCTCAAGATAAAAATCATGAGGCGCGTCACAAAAACAAAGGCCCATCTCACACTGACGATCCCCCAAAAATCAACTCTGCGTAATGAGCCAAAAGTGTTTGATTTTATATTTTATTTTAGGTGATATGAAACATTTATGTGACAAAAAAAGCACTGAGGCAAAGTCTTCCTGTTGCAAACACTGGTCTCCAACAAGATGTTCATTCTACTTTCAAGAAGTGTTAAAGATTTGACAAGACCCCTTCAGTAAGCCTCTTACACAGAATTTACCAGGCAGATTTCTTTCATTTGTGTGATACTTCACCTAGAAACGAGTCGACAAGGACGCAATAATCCATCTCAACATCAGAGAGTATCCGCTGAAGGATTTGGAACCACAGATATTTGATAAGAGCAGGAGAGATGTCACAGAAGAGAGTTTTCTTTTCTTTTTTTGTGCTGACAAAGATTTGAAACGCTCCCAGAATTGTGCTTTAAAAGATCACCGAGAAGAAGGCTGGCTCATCTGTTCTCTATCATCTTAAAAAAAGCCTTTCAGACACGATCACTGTCATTCTGGGCTGCTTCATACGTCACATAGGGAAACAGCTTTATAGTCAGCTATGATGAACTTTTCAGGAAATCATACAGAAATTAGATGGCCAAAATTATTTACCAGTAGAATAAACGTATTGTAGTTTTTTTCCCTGACTTGGTGCACAGAGCCAGGTAAGCCTTAGTTTGGCTCTTTGTAGACTCTTTGACAGGCTGTCAGAGAGCATAAATTCACAATGTGACACCTTTTTATTCTGCTATCAACACTTTCCCCCTGGAAGCTCCAGTCACGCCTAACTAAAGTAAGTGAGCAGCATTTATGAACATAAATGACGCACTAACCAATGCAGATCTGTAGATCTTGGTAAATGCAAAAAAAAAGATTTTAATAAATTCCTGTAATGACTGTGTTACTGAGATGATTTCAGCAAAGATGACACAATGAAACATGCATGTGACTTTGGAGATGAACAGCCCACAGCCAGACGTGAGTCCTGATACATGCCATAAATATTTGCCCTTTTTGTCCCTGACTGAGCTCTGGACAAGGCTCTTTGTCCTGATGCAGAGCTTTGAGCTGCAGCGATGACTCACAGAGCTAGTTTTCATGTCTCCGTTCATATTTGGAGCTGCAAATGAAAAAAGATCGCACAAAGCAGGACTTGTTCTACATCTTAGTGAAAAAGTGGGCTATTGATGGTGAAATGGTGTTAATGAGCATTAGGGTATGTGGGCAGCTTTAAGAGACAACTCCAAGTGTCCGTTCTGATATTTATGGAGCATACAGATTCACCTAAAACATCACAATGTGGCAGGAAGGAAATACAACATATATTTTAAAAGCAGTTCCCTATGTTCCTGTATTATCATAGACTAGACACTCATTAGAGACCTTTGGATTCTGCATAAAATCATAAAGTAAAGACTTTGTTTTCACTCTCAACAATGGCATCACAAGCAAAAACGGGCTCACTCTTATCCTAACTCGATGCAGTATACAGACAGGCTTCCACAGTTTCTCTGCACTGTGAGTGTAATATGATTAGTGTTGGCTGTGCTGATCAGAGTAACACCAGGAATGGCACGGATCACCAGAAATCTGAGCCACACATGAACACAAAAAATATAATTTATTTTAAAGGTGTTGAACACTTGTTTAATCAATACATTTGCAGTGGGCTCTAGTAGGAATGAATGCCTTGTAAGTGGAGAAAAAATATCTCAGATGCACCTGAATCAGGAAGTACAAGGCCCAGTCCCAATACTCGCTCTTCCACTCTTGCACCCTTCAATTGCATGTTCCCGGCCAGGGGTGCAAGTGCGTAGGGTGACCCGATTCTCAAGTGCAGTAGTTGACCACGCCCCTTTTGTACCCTTGATCCGCACTTTGTGCAAGTCTGCATAGATGCGGACTTCAGCGAAAGGTATTACCCACAAACCATTGCTGCGTGGGAACTTTGAGAAGAAGGTGGAGCAATGGCTCAAGTGCCTTTTCTGAAAATATATTTATGATATGAGATAATGATATTTTTTGATGCTCTGAATGTTTTAGACTACAGCCCAATCCTAATACTCGCACTGCGCCCTACGTCCTTCTGTGAAGTGCACTTATAGGAGGTGCACAGTAAGGCTTTAAATGCGTAGTACACGTGTGCCGAGTTGGGACAGGGTGCATTGCATCATCGACCGTGACGCATGCTGGGATGCCGGTCGCTGTTTGTGCTACTTTAAAAAAAACTTTCAAACAAACAAAATTTACATTCATTGCTGTCCACATTAAATCTTAGTCTAAAACATTCAGAGCATGAATAAATATCATTAATCATCTTAAAATGAGCTTCTTTCATTTGAAAATACACATTTTCAGAAAAGGCACTTGAGCCATTGCTCCGCCTTCTTCTCAAACTTCCCACGTAGCAATGGCTTGTGGGTAATACCCTTGTCCAAAGTCCGCATCCATGCGGACTTAGGCGAAGTGCTGATCAAGGGTGCAAAAGGGGCGTGGTCACCTTCCGCACTTGAGAATCAGGACTCCCTATGCTCTCGCACCCCTGGCCGAGAACGCGTAATTGGGGCGCAAGGGTGGAAGTGCGAGTATTGGGACTGGGCCTAAGATATAATGTAGGCAGAAATGTATTTACATTGTTTGTCTGAAAGTTGTTAATAAAGGTTTTAAAAACGTAGCACAAACAGCGACCGGCATCCTGTAATGCGTCTTGGTCGATGATGCAATGCTCCCTGTCCCAATTTGGCACACTTGTGTACAAAGCCATGCGCACCTCCTCCAAGTGCACTTCAAAGAAGGGCGTAGGGTGAATTGTGAGTTTTGGGATTGGGCCCAAGTCAGCTGGACAAGAAAGTAGCTTCAGACAGCAGGATTTGGAGTCCTATTTCCTGATATTTGGTCATCTCACCTCTGATTGGCTAACAGCAGTGCGACTCTTCTACTGACTCCATTTGCTCTGCAACATTGATGTTTTATCTCCACAAATAACACAAGCCTAAGGAGTTCTGCTGTGTGGTGGAGTTGCTAATGCTAACAGTTAGCTTCTACTAGCCGAGACGTTCTCTGCTGTTTCCTGGACGCTAAACCAACAACAGCCTTCCCCGTCACGAGTCAAGATGGGTGAGTCCATGAATGCTAAGTAACAGTGTGACGTAGATCTGTCAGGATTTTCAACTCGTAGAGTTTCACCATCTTTTTTCTATCACTAATGCAGGAGATAGGTGTAGGAAACTATTTTCATGTTCAGCCTGCATGAAAAACTCAGAGTGACCGATTATAATCAGAAATAAAATATTTTTTCAGTGTCCCACACCTTTAATATTATCATTTCTTCTTTTGAGTCATGAGAGGATAGAAGAGATACTCTGAGTCCTAACCATGATGAGGCTGCAGCTTCAGCAGCTAATTGTGGGAATGGAAAAGGTACATGAGCCATGACAGAGTGCTAAAAGGTTCAGTTTTCCCAGTCACGTGAACACCCTTCTCCTGCATGGCTCCTGGCACTCAGCGAAGCCAACAGACACCAATTAATCTCCCATGTCCATTACGGGGGCAAGCCGCCACGGAAAATGGATGGGAAGGCACACGGAGACAGAAAGGGGATATGTAATTTGCTGGGGATTACTGCTATAATTAAGCAGTCAGGAAAAAGTTTGACAAATATTCCATAATTTGTTACAGATGTAATTAAATTAACTCTCTTAGTGTGGAGCTTTCTGGGACTGTGCGTAAGCCTCACACCACAGTGATGGCCAATTACACTCAGCTCAATATAAGTGTCTTTAATTAAAGAGTAACACAGAAAAGATCGGATTACAATTCAGCAGAAAGTTATATTTGAAATCTTTCTCCCTCTGAACTTTAGAATCCTGCAGTCTGTCTTCTCTGTGTCTCAGAGTTCCTGTTGCTTACGTCAAACAAACTCTGCAGCGTGATCCAGGTGTGGCTGACCTGTCACAGCACGTAAGCTCAGACGCCGCGTGAATGATTAATCGGGATTTACAGAATAGATCCAGATCAGTTTTATTGGCTCCTTCCTGAGCTAGATCACATCTCTGATATCCCCACATGACTGGGTTTCTCTTTAAAACTAACAATCCCACACCCTGACACTGTCACAGAATGCAGATTCTGGTGCCTTAACAGCATTCATGCTGCTGGACTGTGTTTCTCTCCAACAGATGGTCATTTGCTCGGGGCCACACCAATATCTCTGGAGAGAAACAGCAAGAATGTTAAGCAGCAAAGAATTTAAAATAATTTTTTGTAACCCGCAGAGGATAGGGGAAGCAACACACTGCTGTCATACTAATGCAACATTTTAAGCAACAGTTTTGTCAAATAAAAAGTGAATAACAGAACCACGTAAACAACTAAAGGTCTTTTTATACACATTCATTCATCTTTTGCTTACAAGCAAGAGGTGGGGGACACCCTGGATGAGTCACCAGTTCAGCATGAGGACACATAGAGACAAATAAACATTCAAGCACATCACATCTAGGGACAATTTAGAGTCAAGGTCAAATTTATTTATAAAGCACACTTATTGTTGCTCATGCAACCCAAAGTGCTGTACATACACATTCATGATGAACATGCCAACACAACACAATAGACTAAAAACATAAAACCACAAGATAAAAGAAGAAAAAATAAAAACAAATAATAAAACAACACATAAAACAGTTTAATAAAAAATCCATAAGAGAATAAAAATTAACCAACATTAAAAGCCAGGTCAAAGAAATGCGTTTTGAGTAGTGCCTTAAAAGCATCCAGTTTACCTGGACATGCATGTTTTAGCCTGTGGAGGGGGAGTACTCAGAGAAAACCCACACACGTGTGGGGAGAACATGCAAACTCCACACAAAAAGGATGCAGCTGGGTTTTGAACCTGCAACTGCATTGCTACAAGGCATCAGTGCTACAAGACATCCCACCTCTGCTGTGGCCAAATGAGGAGCTAATGGTGCATTCCAGTTGTCCATGGAACTCGTTTTTCCGAGTTAAGTTAACCGGAAATGACGCAATGAACTCGGAATTCCAAGCTGCAAGCTAAATTGTTCAGAGGACACCATTTTAAAGATGGCCACGCCCAGTGCTACCAGTAAGTTGTTGTTGTCTTTATTATTTTCATCATTTATGTGTTCTGCTTTCTTTCTTTTTGCTATTTAACAGCACCGAGTTGTTGTTTATTCTTGTTATCTTGTTATCTTGTTACGTTGCTGAAAATGTCAGTATTACTGCCGAAATTGACCGGTGTTTATGGTTTTTCAACTGTTCCTGGTGTTTACGTTTTGACGTTTGATTTTTATCAAACCATAACCAGCTCCGGTGGCCTAGTGGTATGAGCGTTCGCCCTGGGACTGGGAGATCGGGGTTCGAATCTCGGTCGGGTCATACCAAAGACCTTGAAAAAATGGGACCCAATGCCTCCTCGCTTGACACTCAACATTAAGGGGTTGGATTGGGGGGTTAAACCACCAAATAGTTCCTGAGCGCAGCCACAGCTGCAGCTCCCCACCATGGGGATGGTTCAAATGCGGAGATGTAATTTCACCAGTGTGTGATGATGACTTGGGACTTTAACTTTAATGTTTTTTTCTAGTTTTATGTGGCAACTGCCGATTTTTGTGTGTGACACGTTTCCTGCAATCCTCCTTGAGGGATTTTAGGTGCAGAGAATACTTTGTTATTAGTTCTTTGTACTCATACAGAGCAACAACACACGCAGCTTTACTGGCAGCATCCATTTTTTTTCTGAGTTGGAATCTGGAATGCAAAACGTGCTTGTTACGTCATTTCCTGGTCGGAAATTCCGAGTTCCGAGGACAACTGGAATGCACCATTAGTCACATTAGTTTTTACTTAAGTACATAACGTTTAGTATTTTTACATATGTTGTGGAGTTGCTAACGTATGGGGAGAATAAAGTCTCAATAGATTTGTGTGTGTGTATCTAGATTTGTGTGTGTGTATCTAGATTTGTGTGTGCATATCTAGATTTGTGTGTGCATATCTAGATTTGTGTGTGTGTATCTAGATTTGTGTGTGAGTACCTAGATTTGTGTGTGCGTATCTAGATTTGTGTGTGCGTAACTAAAGATTTATGTGTGCGTATCTAGATTTGTGTGTGTGTAACTAAAGATTTGTGTGTGCGTATCTAGATTTGTGTGTGCGTAACTAAAGATTTGTGTGTGCGTAACTAAAGATTTGTGTGTGCGCATCTATATCTATGTGTGTGTGTATAGATATATGCATGTGTAATTCTTGATTTGTAACTTGTGTTTACATTTTTGTGTATAACTTCAGCTCCTACACATACAAATCATTAAATACAAACACACAAATCAACTGGTACACACGGACAAAACTACATTACACACAGATCAGTTTACAAGTACAAAAACCCTTTTGAGACTCTTTTCACACCTGACTGATTTGTGCGTAGATGGTGCATTCAGTGCTGGGAGAAAGCTGGGAAATCTGAATTTTCTTTGGAGTTAGTCTAAACTTGTGTTGAAGGGGCAAACATGTTTTTCTGTGGAAAAATAGAATATCTCATAATCCTGTAGTTACAAAATATTAACCTAAATTTACTTTTTAATAATCTAAAATAGTTTATTTAGACATAAATGTGTTTATGAGCTATGAAAACGTAGTCAAATGGTTGTACGAAATAACCACTAGATGGCAGAGTGGTTCTCTGACTGGGAAAAACACGCTTCAACTGGCAGAAAGCAGGAGAAGATGGCGCGGCGCCCTGGTGATCTTTCCTCTGAAGTAAGTAAAAGTTAAACCTGCACGCTTTGCAGTCCGGTTAGGAGACAGGCAGCTGTTATTGTAGACCATTTCAGACGTTTTATAGGTCTGGCAGCTTGACACCGTCCTCATTTCTGTGTTAGCAGGCGCTAACGTCTGTAAGCTAAGCTACTTTTGCCATTTCAAGCTGTTGAGAACATAGACATGAATAGAGAATAGTGTTTCTGTCTTTCAGCAAAATCATACCAACTTCACTTTGACATGTATGTTAATAGAGTTGTGTAATGAAGTTGTTAAATGATTTAAAACTGTTTTTAATAGGTGGGTTTTAAAGAGGCTGTAAGCTAACCTAACAAAAACACAATGCTAAGCAGCTTTTATGCCCTTGATGTAATCTGAACAAAGTCAAATGTAAGTAAATCATTCTATTGGTTTTACAGAGCACAAACACTATTCTCTATTAATGTCTAATTGTGTTAACCGGCTAACTGCATCTGGTTAGCAGCTGGTCTTTGTGTGTTTAAACGGGCCTATTCAGCTTCTTCACTTCATCAGCGCAGTTTTAAATTTGTTTAGAGTTTTGTAAATTCTTTGGAGATTTCTGAGTTTAAAGTGAATTTTATTGAGACACAATAATGTTCATGACGTGTGTAAAGAGGAGTTACTAACTAAACTATCTGAACTAGGGCAGCTGTTTTTTATTCTGAGACTGCCATGTGAGTTATAGATCAGACAGCAGCATCATTTGTGGTATCAGTAAAGTAAATGTGATCATGAACATGAGTAATTATTTCATATTTTTCAGTTAAACACATGATGCTGACTTCAGTGACCTGCTGCAGCATGTTCCACACTCTCAGGATCACCATGGTAACACAATGTGTCCTCCAGAGCAACCAGAGCTGAATCAGGACGTCTGAACAACAGAACTAGAACCTTCACAAAGTTGGTATTTACTGCAGGACTGTTCCTTTGCATCTGTTTAATATCATTCATTATCATCTGAGGTCAAGTTGGGATTAGAATCTTCACTTCAAGACAGAACAAGAAACAAAGAATAATTGATTTGTGTGTTTGTATTTAATGATTTGTATGTGTAGGAGCTGAAGTTACACACAAAAATGTAAACACAAGTTACAAATCAAGAATTACACATGCATATATCTATACACACACACATAGATATAGATGCACACAAACACAAATCTTTAGTTACGCACACACAAATCTTTAGTTATGCACACACAAATCTAGGTACTCACACACAAATCTAGATACGCACACACACAAATCTAGATACGCACACACACAAATCTAGATACGCACACACAAATCTAGATACACACACACAAATCTATTGAGACTTTTTTCTCCCCATACTAATGCTAATGGTTATCTTCTACTAGATGTAAAAACGTATAGTGAAATGTCTGAACAGGTGCGGTTTTGACTCAGTGTGGCTACATAAACGGACCCATTCACATCACAGTATAACTGTTCTTGTTTTGACGTATGAAGCATTACACACTGAAACACCTACTCACACCTACTGATGTGTTACTCACTATCGACCCTTCAATGTGCACAGATGCACACGAGCACAGGAACAAAACTGACAGCTATGTACACGAGCCCACGGAGCCTCGGAGCGAGTCCAGCAAACTGTCTGTGGAGAACGACGGGCAGCGATGCAGAGACATTGTGCTCACTGCCCAAGAATGATCACATCAAACTTGTATGTCCAATGCTTGTGACAGGTCAAAGCCCAAACAATCAAAGAGTGGTGTGGACAGAAACAACTCTGATGGCTTTGACTTGGCAATGACCAATGATTCACACGAGCCTGATTTAATCACACAACCAGAGAGGAAGCTGTGTGCAAACTCACGTGTTCTGCAGCTTCCTCGACATGCACAGATCAGTTTTTTAGTTTTCCACCCACCGACGCTTTGACACTTTTTCAGAATGTGGACTTTATAAAATAAATACTGCAAGAATCAGTCTGCGTCGATAGTTATTTGCATGATGTATTCATACTGCAGCTCAGTGCAGCCTGTAGCACAAGCTGGAGATGCCAGGGCTTTAATTTATCATGCACTCATAGAAAATTGAGAAAATTGTAACCAAGAAGCTGTTTGGACTGTCGAAGAGAGCCACATGCTTACAAAACTGTATTTCAGCTGAACTAAAAGTTCAATAAAGGCTGTTGATTTATTTTTACTTGTTTTATTTTGTTACCACCTGATGTTCTTATAATGTTTGACTGAGATTAAAATCAAGTTAAGGAAGTAAAATATGTGCTGTCGTAGGATATATTCTTTTTATGAATATTACAGGTGAAACTGGAAAAACTAGAATATGGTGAAAAAGTATTTTTATGTCAGTAATTCATCTTAGACTGAGAGACCATCTAAAGGCTCAGGAACTCTTTGCAGGTGTTCTGGATTCATTAGCTGATTAGAGTGTGACACTTTGAGTCTACCTTTTCATAATATTCTAATCATCTGAGATTTTGAATGTGGGTTTTTCATCAGCTGTCAGCCATAATCATCACTATTATAACAAATAAAGGCTAATATATCTGGCTTTGCATGGAATGAGTCTATCTCATATATTAGTTTCACCTTTTAAGTTTTTTTATTGAAATAGATGAAAATTTTCACCATATTACAATTTTTCCTGTTTCACTTTTAAACTTTAAGAATTTACAGGAGTTCTGCTTCATGGTTGCTTTTTAAAGTGCCTCAAGGGAAAAAAATGGTACATCTGTAGTTTGAGAGGTTATCATTAGTAACACTTTTCAAACTTTATTTGCAGAAACTTTCTGCACCAGCCTGGTGACTTTTATTCAGTCTTATATTAATTCTGTTGGATGTTTTCTGCAAACATTGCTGTTGAGAGCTCATACACTCTAAAAAGTGTGCTGAGGTTTAGTAAACATCACTATAAATATAAGTTAGATGACATTGATTAAATCTCTGATATCACTTAAGTAATTAATAGAGGTGGATATATTGTAATAAGTGTCTAAAACTTGTATTTTTATGTTAAATTAAGGTTTTTATTTAAATTTTTATTAAGTTCGGTCCAACAAATCAAGTAAATGGAACAAATTTTGATCTTGATTTCAGTTACATCTACCAAACATTTTGACGTTATCTACCTAATTTTTGATGTTTTCACATGACTAACATTTATTTGTATGTTTAACTATAATTACTCATTCCAACTTAATTTGTTTCAGCTTTAGTTATTCAGTTGAGTATATTTTAGAGATTTGAATGGTTTCTAACTTACTCAAAATTTTTGAGTGTAAAAATGTTGCTGCAAAAATTGGAATTAAATGTCAGTTTTATTTTTTAGAGTGCGCTATGGTTCCAGATGATATTTAGGTCAGACACTGTGAGGCTGCTTGAAAATCTCTGGTCAGTTTAGCTGCAGATTTCCTGTTTTAAATGTCTCCCGCACCTTTTACCCAGTTCCTCTCCTCTCAAACCCTCAAGCTAAGGCTCGATCACCAGGCTTTAGCCAACAAGCTCCTGGCTTCATGAGGGTGCTGAAGTTTCTCTGTGCTCCTCCTTCATTAAGGTCTCTAAATCACTGTTAGCGTGACCCTTCTCCTGAGGCCAATTTGCTACGGGAGACACGACCAGATAACACAGACCCCAGGATCATGGGGCCACTCCTCAAATTAAGGTGGAAAACAACTGGGAGGAGATGCTGGTGCAGACCCAGAACTGTCTGGAGGGATTTATATTTATCCTCTCTGACCTGGGAACAGCTCGAGATCCCTCAAGAGGGGCTGGGGGAAGTGTGTGTGTGTGTGTGTGTGNTCTCCCGGTTTGAAGCGTGCTTTTCCCAGTCAGAGAAACACTCTGCCATCTAGTGGTCATTTCTTACAACCATTTGACTACGTTTTCAGAGCTCATAAACACATTTATGTCTAAATAAACAATTTTAAATTATTAAAAAGTAAATTTAGGTTAATATTTTGTAACTACAGGATCATGAGATATTCTATTTTTCCACAGAAAAACATGTTTGCCCCTTCAACACAAGTAGACTAACTCCAAAGAAAATTCAGATTTCCCAGCTTTCACCCAGCATTGAATGCACCATCTACGCACAAATCAGTCAGGCATGAAAAGAGTCTCAAAAGGGTTTTTGTACTTGTAAACTGATTTGTGTGTAATGTAGTTTTGTCCGTGTGTACCAGTGTGTGTGTGTGTGTGTGTGTGGGGGGGGGGGGGGGGGGGGGGGGGGGGGGGGGGGGGTACCTCAATGACTTGAACTTGGAGAGGCAGAGGGAAATAGAAGAATGGATCATGAACTCTGAGACAGAGTGCTTGTTTTTTGTTACCGTTTTGACAAAATAACTGAAAGATCTGAGAAAAGCTTTAACTGAACTCTGCCATTCAACATCATTCAATAATGGTTGTGCAGTTAATTAGAAAAGCACATTGTTATCTGCTGTCCTTGCACAATCACTGCTTCTGCTGATGAAGAAAAAGACGTCTGAATTGTTTTGTTCCAACAAAGAACAGAATAAGAACAAGATGGCCTTCTAGGAGTCATTGGATGTGCTAACAGGCTATAAGTGAAATGTTCTCAGTGTTTCTGACTGCATCTGAAGCCCAAACAATGTGCATAATGAAAATATCTCTGTTTACGTTCTTCCAACCAGTTGCACTTTTGCACACTGCAACCAGAAACTGTTCTGACACATTTCCAGTTGTCTAAAACTTCTGCTGCGAGCAGCTCGATCTGCTGATCCTCACATGATGGCTTTATTTGTGCAGGTGTCAGATGGATGCTTCAGCGCCGTCTGAGGAAACTTGCAGCAGTTGGTTGCAGGTTGTGACATGACTTCTCATCATATCAAAGATCAGGTTTCATGAGAAGTTATTCCTTTTTCCACATTACCTCAGTTTCTGTTAACTGTTGTTTTTTGTATCTTATCTTTGCAATAAGCAGCCTTAGTTAACATAAACAGTCTTATTAACCTTTGACTTTAGATCATAATGATTAGCCAGTCCGTGCTAAACCTTTGGTTTGTTATTTGATATTTGTTTAAATAAATAGAAATAAAAATAATAAAAATGAAACAGTTCTCAGAATATTACAAACAACCATTTATCAGTGAGGTCAGCCCTCATCTATTCACCTTACCAATCATTTTTGACCAAAAGTGACTCAAGTCAAATATTTTAAGGCAATACTTGAATATTTTTACACTAAGAAAACTATCAAAAATGGAAAAAATCCACTCACTTCTATCTGCAGTTAGAGTTTTTTAAGCTTCACTAAGACGCTAAGAAAACTAAAAGCATCTTATTTAGCAGGGAGATTGAATCATCTTAAATAAAAATGGAAACAAAAAGATAAAAAACCGTTTTGAATAATTTATTAAAATGTGCTGGTTTTCAACATTTTTCTGTAACAATTCAAAGAAAACATTCGGAGTATTCATGATTTTCCAGGCGTTTATTTTTGCACACACACAACAGTTTTACAATTGTTTGTGTCACCATAGCAGCTGTTTCTCTAACGTCCATGAAAACCTGCTGAAACTTCTTTTTCATACACTAGTGAGTTTGAGCCAGTTTTGAAAAATGATTTTAACATTTTCTTTGCTTTGGAAGATCAGTAATCATCTAGTCAAACTGTGCAACTTTCTCACTCGTAGCATTCAGCTCCATCTCAAACTGTACTAAGCTCACGAGTCGTGTTTTCACAATGCTCAGATGTGTGCACGTGTGGTATGAACAGGTTGGTGCTAAAATATGTTAAAAATAGTAATTTTACCACAAGTCTGACCTTTTTAGTCCGGAAACCTGGAGAATGTTCTGTTATTGATGTCTTTTTTTTCTCAACCTTTATTTGCAAAAAACATGAACAAATACAAACTATTTTATTGATGTCTGTTGTCCTTCAGGCTTGCCGTAGGAGGACATTCAGGGGTTTATGGGAGTTGGAGAAGGGAGACGAAAGAAAGGAAGTAAACAATGTTTTGGGATTGTTTTATTTGACAAACACAGCAAACACGCTTTCTTGACAATCCTGTCACTGTGTGTGGAGAAATGTGTAAAAATTAAAAGAGATGACGTGTGTTGATAAAAAATAACTGGACAGCCGTGTTGACTCTGTGTGAGCGGTTCTGGTAGCGCTGCTTCAACAGTGTGATACCCTCACGAGGGACGAGCAAAATATCAAACATGTTTGATATTCGTGCAACCGCACGATTGCTGATTGGGAGCAGGTCGTGAGGTGGTAATCGCCTCTCGTAACCCTCTGTATACTGCACGACACAAAACTCGCCCCAAGCATCAGAGGAAAATGGGCGTAAAACTGCAATTTTTGGATTGTTTTGAGCCGATTTTCCTCTCGTGCGAGAATCTTTGCTCCTGCTCCTGATCAGCAATCATTCACTTGCACGAATATAATGTTTGATATTTTGCTCATCCCTTGTGAGGTTATCGCACCGTTGAAGCAGCGCTACCAGAGCCGCTCAAACAGCACAAATGCATCAACACAACTGTCCTAATCTTCTATCAACACGTTATTTATTTCTATTTTTACACTTTTCTCCACACACAGTGACATGGATTGTGAAGAAAGTGTGCTACGAGTGGAAAAAGTCACTTGCGTGGCTTAGCTGTTGTTTACATCTTACTGAGTTTTAAGGAGGAAAACATGTTTTTCTAAAGTTGCTCTTAAGCTAACTTTTCCTCCCCAGCTGAAGAACTACAAATGTTAGTCTAATTATTCATTATATCTTCACATCTCATGTTAGTTTAATGGTCATTCTTTTTTGGTTTTAATCATGTTTATATAATACAGTAAATAAAAGTGGGGGATAGGAGCAGCTTTGTTGAGTTGTGGCAGGAGATAAGCAGCTGAGATGAGCCACGGTTCCTCCGGGACATCCAGAGAACAACACTGGTGTGTAGCTAGCTCGTCTGAACGTTGAAGGGCTGTAGAACAGAGATATGAAAGGTACGGAGGGAGAGCGCTGCACAAAAAGCCAGAGAAAGTCACAGACACTCCTGTCTGCCTGCTGGAGAGGAATGACAAGGAGAAGAGGCTCTAGCACAAGAAAGTTAGTCCCTCGCCGTCTGCGGAGACAAATCCCAACTTTTCTTTTATTCTCTCTCATGTTGAGTTTGAACAAAAGTAGTATTTCAACTGTGAGCTCCCATTAACTGAGATATATCTCACTGTTGACATTTCTGTTCTGGTTCCTGTATCTTTTAGCCAAGCAACGCTGTCTTTGAAACATTTCAAATAAAACATACCTGAAGCATTGAGCCTCACATGATGAGTTTAAACTCAACATGTTTCTCTTTGTCTCACACATGCATGCACACACACACACACACACACACGCTTGCACGCACACACACTGTAGGATATTCAGCAGAACACAATGCTTTAGGAATGAAGGTTTCACAACTTTGCTGCATCTGTGACAAAGTAAAAACTTTTTTTATTTTAATTACACGCAGGAGAGAGATGAATAAACTCATAGAAGGAAAAATGCTAACCGTTAGCATTAGCAACTCCACCACGCAGCAGAACTTGTCCAGGCTTGTGTTATTTGTGGAGATAAAACATCAACGCTGCAGAGCAAACAGTCAGTGGTAGAGTTATGTTGCTGTTAGCCAATCAGAAGTGAGATGACCAAATACCAGGAAATGAAACTCCAAATCTGGTCGTCTGAAGCTACTTTGGCACTTAAAGGGTTTAAATAATTATCACCTGGACTAACACTGTTAACCTTTTATCCAGGAGCAGTGAACTTGTTGCAGCATGTAAAAACCTGGGGGTGATGGCCCAGTTCCAGCTCATCTAGCATATCTAGCTCAGACATGACAGTGAGACGGAGGTTTTATCTCCTTCAGATCAACATATCCACATTTTGACCTCTCCCACCTCACACTGAACTAATATATGTGAGTAAATTACTGCAAAACTGTACAGACTCCAAAAATACTTTCACATTCACATCTCACATGCACATCCGACTTTGTCCAGGTATAATAATTATTTATTTCTGCAACAATAAAAGTTGTTTTTGGAATATTCTGAGCTGGCTGCTGTTCTCTAAATGGACTCTGACATGGTCTTCATTCTGCTGCTTCCTCCTCTCTTCTTCTTGCAGCCAAAGACAACAGATACAAGACGTTTGAAGGGTTATGGAGATACATAGAGTCTAAAGACTGCTGCGTCTTCAACTAGACCATCAGTGTATTAAAACATGCATCTCTCCAGCTACTTCACCTACCTGATTGGACATCAGATTTTTGGGATGACCACCCTCAGCGCCTACATTTTGTAAGAATGCTGTTTTAACTGTTTGTCTCCAAGCAAAGTGTGACACAAAAGGGAATTTTTAGTTGTTCCTGACTCATGTTGTCTCATTCTCGTGCCAGTCAGATGCATGACTGTATTGTTGGGTGAGTGAAGAATTGAAACAATAACAGCATCTAAAGAGCTTTGCACATGAGAAGCAGAAAATAAAAGCTGAAATGGCTTTCTGCTGTGAGTCCATCCCATCCCTCTGGAAATGGAACACTGTCCTTCTCATTTGACTGACCTACTCATGTGCTGAGGCAGACAGCAAATCTGCTGTGGCGCTTTTGTGCCGACAATGGAGGCGATTACAAAAGAAGCTGACGGCAGCAGAAGTCCAGTATTTATGGATCCACCGAACACACTGAAGGCTAGCTCGTCACACCGGCAGCCTGTGAGCTCTGGGTTGGTCACATAAAATAAAACTACACACGTGTGAGTGTCTATGAGAAAGTCAGTGAGTACAAACAGGATTTTGTTTTTTAGGGGGTTGGATGATCATTTTTAGATTTTGGGAAATGCCTCTTTTTGTCTTATTGATTTAAACTGACTTAAAAACTGTTAATCAAAGATTAATTGGAGATTAAAGAAAATAAAAGGTCTGCTTTCATGGAAAAATCACAAAGAAAAAATATATTTGTCCCAAAATTTCCATGTATTTGTCAGAAAATGTTACGTTATGGAAAGCCAGTATAACAGAAATGTGTAAATGGATAAAATGTAAATAAAATAGAAATAACTCCACAGCCTTCATCTGATATCTAAATACCACCAACAGATTTTGTCTTCCGGATTTTCTTTTGACCGTACAGAAAGAATTCAGACCCCCGTCAATTTTTCACTCTGTTCTATTGCAGCCGTTTGCTAAAATCAATTCAATTCATTTTTGTCCTCATTAATGTACACACAGCACCCCATATTGGCAGAAAAACACAGAATTTTAGAGATTTATGCAGAGTCATTAAAAAAGAAAAATTGAAGTATCACATGGGCCTGTTTTAATGAGGAATAAATTAATTGAATTGATTTTAGCAAACGGCTGCAATACAACAGAGAAAACTTGACAGGGGTCTGAATACTTTCCCTACTGTAAAAGCCATTTTTACATGAATACTCAAATGGACAACCTGAGTTATGGCTCTGAGACCTGTTTGTGATAAATAAACATTTTTATATTATGGATTAATCATCACCATCATTATTATTGTATTACAGGGACATAACTGTCAATTCGTGTGCTACCAGTATAGGTGGCAGTGTTTGGAGTGACACAGTAGAGCCCATTATGCTGACTTATATGAAAGTAAACCATCACTCATAAACAAAAATATACTTTGATTCTCTGTCCCATGAAAGGGTTAAAAAGCCTTTAGTTCGTCTGTCTGAATAATGAGATCAAATCTCTAACAAAAAGATTTCCACACACGGTTCACACTGCAGTCACAACCTCATATTGAAGTGAAATTGTATTAGTAAGCCACCCACAATCAGTTGAGATGAAATAATCTGCTAAACGAGAAGATAAAAGGAAGCACCAGAGCTCTTTTTCTGCATTTAGAGAATTCCACTAGCTCTGACCTTTGCAGCCACTTCCAGGTCATTCCACTTTTTAGGAATCTTCTTCTGATCTGAACCCAGAAACTTAAACTAAGGCATTGATTAATTAAAAAAAAAAACCTAACAATTTAATCAAAGCACAAAATTAATTAAAAACTTGGGGTATTTGCCTGAGATTTCAAAGTTTGATTATGCAAATTAGGTGTTTATTTAGAATTTTTGTAGAAATGTGCAGAATGCAAATCTCAGCACTAACTAACCAACCCCGTGACCCGGGGAATAGCAAGAATAAAACAATGTGTGACACACAGACTGGAGCTGTTTTATGAGCACACAAATGTGTCGGCGCTGCTGACATCATTTACAGCAACAAACTGTCAGAGAAACAGAACGCCTGGTGAAGAAGATAACTACGACGAGGTTGCATGAACGTATGTCAGTCCTATAATAACAGAGAGAGACATAATTAGTACCCAACGCCAGCAGGAAGCTAAACTCCATCAGATCTATAAGTAGAAATGTACATAAATGTGTACAGCAAGAAAACAGCTCCCCGCTCCTCCCTCTGCATCCTCACACAGCACTCTGTGATTTCCTCGCCTCATCGTGTGCACGAGTTTGTGTGTTTCTGTTTGTTTGCGTGCACGAGCCAGGGCTCTGAAGAAAGGCTGCGGTTGTCTGGAGATTGACTGCTGGGATGGACCGAACATGGAGCCTGTCGTTTACCACGGCTCCACCCCCACCACCAGGATCCTTTTAAGGACGTCGTCACCACTGTGGCTCAGCACGCCTCTGAGGTAACGGCGTCCCAAGCTCCTCGTATGTTGTGTGCACATTTTTTAAATATCTGACACCACCCCTGTCTCTGTAAACACCAGGGTTCCCCACTGAGATGCAATTGCTCCAATTAGTAACCTCTCTGATAAAAAAAAACCTTGTTTTCCAGCCCCCCCAGTTGCATCCATGGTGTTGCTAATTGTTAATCAGTAAGATCTTTTTCTTTCTCTCACTTGTGTGGTCATTTCCTGACAGGTGCTTCTGTCTCTGGAAAATCGCTGCAGCATAAAGCAGCAGGAGGTCAAGAGCATCTCATCTCTATCCCGGGGGACAAGCTGACATCTCCCCTGGATTGCAACGAAAAGCTCCCAAACCCAAACGTGGGACTCAGAAAGAGCTCGGATAAACATATTTGTAAGAATCTGTGTGTGATGGAAACATAAAACATCATTGCTGCTCACAGGAAAGCAAGTCAAGATAAACAGGATCTTTTTTAGTCATCATGGATGGCCTCATTAGCGTTTTCCAAAGGCTTCCTGCTCGGAGCACTGGGATAAAGAAACGTATCAAAGCTTCTCTGGAAAAGAAAATGAAAAAACAATCTGATGAGACGTGGCTAATCGTGAAACTTTTTCAACACTTTTAGAAAGTTTAGATGATCCTTTCGAGAGCGTGTTTCTGGAACAATCTGCTCAAAATGATTATCTGGTTCACGGGAGAAGGAGGAGAATGATTATTCTTCCCTGTTTTGAGTCTTTCTCTCTTTTCTAAATCTGAATTTTATGGCTTTTGATTTATTTTTTTTAGAAACCCCCCCCCCCAAAAATCCTTAATCACAGTGCATTTTCTCTTGAATCTGCTTCATTTGTATCAAGAGAGGTAGCCCCTGCTGTCCATTTTTATGAGTTTAATTGACTGATTTCATAGTTTATAAGACCAAACTGTTACATAATATTTGAAGTAACAAACCTCTATTTTATTTGCATATTTCATAGTTAAAAGGAGGTGAAACTTTAACAAAAGCACGAGAAATCTAAAAGTGTTGCTCTTTATTTCTGCAGACTGTATAATTATGTGTTCCAGTGATAAAAAGTGAAAAATTTTTATATTTTTTGGTCTCAAACATGTTGTTTATGTTGGAATATCTGTAATTATTTAGCATATTTTGCATGTGCACACAGTTTCTGCTGTGTGGTTTACCACAGAGATGCCTTCAGCTCCTAAAAAGCTTTTCTTCCTTTAAAAAAAAAACTAACAGGTTTGAAGTAAAGACATTAAATTGTTCGCAGCTGCTGCTTCTCCCTCCTACATCCTACAAGATTCACAGATGTGCATCTTTTTTAGAGAAAATTGCATCTTTGTAGGAAATCATATCTGAAGAGAAATTAGTGAAGGGTTTAGGAGATGAGGATGGACATGCATGGATGAGAATTTCTGCTGTTTGTGTGGAAATGTCAGAGCCTGAAGTATAAAATCCTAATCAAGAATAAAAAGCTGAAGCCTCAGATTAAGACAGAGGATGGAGCAGAGGCAGAGTGAGGAGGATGAGGAAGAGGAGGATCACCAGACAACATCTAGGTTCTGGTTTTGCAAAAAAAAAAAAAAAAAAACAGGGTCCAAAAGGTGAAAGTAAGTCAGGCAGTTCCAGACAGATGGACACAAATCTGAATTAAAGCTGTAAATACAACATCCAGTGATGATTTCAGAGTTTGATTAAAGCTCATCTTAAATAAATAAAGTTTTAACAACTGCCTAATATTAATGTTAATATTAAGTAATGCATTATTAAGCAGACACCCCCCTGGCCCTTTGTCCTAACCTTAAGGACACTTATTAGTTATCAATATCTGGAACATAATGCACTAAGTAACGTTAATTAAGGGACTCAAAGTGTTACCTGAACATTTTATGCATACTTTGTTAAACCTTTCAAGTGCATTAAAGCCACTAGCATACATTCAGGGTGGCAGAGAGAGAAGAAAGAAGTTGTTAAAGTTTAAAGAGATACCACAGAAAGAAGACTTTTTCATTCTTTTGTCAGCGAGTCACAAGGAATCAGAAAGTCTTTGACACACACTAAACTATCACTGCAGTCCATTACAGGCTGCTGAGATGAAGTCCAAAAGCTGTCAAACTTCAAAGGAGCTGACCCCAGAAAACTGTCAGGTTTTCATTTGGGAACACAGCCTGAGCACATCACCTGTGTTCTCCCTGCAGCCAGCGCTCTACCGGCTCACGCTCACACCTGTTCTGGGTTGATTTACACCCATGTAAATACATTTCCTTCCCTGCTTTGAGCCAGAACTGCATCGTTGTCGCAGCGAAGGTTTTCCTCCTGATTCCTCTGAGGTGACACTCAGCCTTTGACACCTGATTCCATCTGCAGGAATCTGCTTTTTAATACGAGTTTAAGCTGAAACACTCCTTTTCTGCAGCCAATCAGTGTGAATGACACATTTGTGATTTACACGGCCTCAGCGCGTGCTCCCGTCACTTCATCTGTCTCCATCATTCAGTGGGATTGCTGCTGTCAGTGAAAGGAAGCCCTGCTGAGCTGCTTGTGTACGTGCTGCCGAGGCAGCTCTGCAGCTGGAGACCTCTGCTTTTCACAGTTGTTGCAGACGGCGGAACAAAGCAGCAGCTTAGGCGGATCAATTGCAGTTTGATTAGCAGAACTTTGCACGCTACAGCAGCGGAAGAGCTTAATTGAGACAAACATTTGGGCAGGAACACGTCTGCCTCTGTCCTTATCTGTTGTCTTTCTCACACGTGTTTAATGTGTGGTCAGTGATGCTGTAAGGCAGACAGCTCTGCAGAAATCCCCTCTGCACAGTCTCTGACTTAGTGTGCATCTGATGCAACCTTTGCAGCAGAAACATTACACCATGCTCTGTAATCTAACTCTCTTCTGGAGATGAAAATGAGCTTTAGACACTTGAAGTAACGCAGGAATCATCTTGTGCTGCTTTCCTAAAACAAGCTTGGGGCGATCTCAGCTCAGGTCTTCATTTCCTGCTTTAATCGTGTTGCTTTTCGACATCTCAGTTGCATTGTTCTGACACCGTCCCGTCTCGCTTTGACAGTGGCTCTCAATTTTCAATCTGCGGGCTTGCCCATGGACCTTAATGAGGGCCGTTTCCAGGACAACGGAGGTCCTGAAGCCGCCCGTGCTCGTGTCCAGCGAGAGGAGATTTGAATACAGAGTAACCCTGCATCTGAAGGTACTGAACACTGAATAATCCCCCCCGTGGTGGATTTATGGATTATGGTGTAATGTTGCAGGGCTATCTGTGCACATATGCATGTGTCTGTGCCACACAATCAGTGCATTGTGCAGCAGAGCTCATCTCACTCTTTGCCTCCAGATAAATGCTCTCCTGCTGGATGCTGTGAACCAACAATGATGTAAACCTCCCTGAGAGTGTCTGTTTAATTAGATTATCTCCCTCAGAAATTAAAGGGAAAGAAGAGAGGCGCATGATTTAATGCAATTAGTCCCACAGTCCAATTAATAAATCATCACATTCCATTATTTTAGGCATCTTAAGGGATGGTAATAGCAGCACTCTGATGTATAATATCTTAAAGTAAGCCTCATCACTGAAAGAAGCTGAATGCAGACTCTTCTTTGTCCATTTGCTGAGACCTTTGGCTCTTTTCTGTCTCTAGAAGACACGCTGGCACCACTCTGGAGGACATTTAGAGGAAATATAATGTTTTTCCAAACACTGAGACCATTTAGCATGACCAAATACTAATGCAATTTACTATTCTATCTAGAGATGTTGTGTTTGTTGATCATTTACAGAGTTACTTTCTTACGCCCTTATCTGCCTTACCTCATCTGCCAAAGTTCAACAAGAGCTTTAGGAGTCTGGTGGTTAAAGATATTACAAACTAACTGCTGCAGATAATGCGTTTTGTTTGTAGTGTTAACAAAATTGCTCGCAAACTGGTTGGATTTTAACAAAACTCTTCAACTGTAATCATTTTAGAGATATCTCTAGACACGATTGACTTTTAGAGTCAATCCAATTTAAGATGTCTACCTAGAGCCTGGTTCTCACGGCAGGATTTTTAAATTGTGGGTCGAATTTTAAAGCAGGAGAGATCGCACACGTGTGTGGTGTGCAGCAACACGGTAAAAACTATGGATACTCCCCACTCAGGGAAATTTTGCGAGATCAAAAGTGACTTTGAAGTAAACAAATATGGCAGTTCTGTCACCTCGCTTTCTGATTGGCAACATCTTAAACATGCAGCATTGCTTTGTTGTCCTTGAAAATCAGACCAAAACAATCAAACATCTTTGAACGCCCAGATTTATGATCAGATCCAGATGTCCTTCTGAGCAGACCAGAGCGCTTCTGAACCACCACACATGGTAGGATTATCTGATAAGATAATCCTAGAGCCTTTATGATAATCGTGCGCGTCCTTAAGCGTGTTGGAGTGGGCGGGGCTGATCAAAAATCGGCGTGATCGTCCTGCTGTGTGAACCAGGCTTTAGCCAACTGACTTTTGAAAATTATTTATAATTATTAGATATTTCACAGCAAAACCATTTTCTGTATAAAAGATACATGAAGAGATTTGTTTTATCTTTTACCGCCTGTGATCCTTGGATAAGAAATACAAAACCATCAGTTTTATAAAAAACGACACGTAGGATGTAAAAACAGTTTAGCATCAAAACAATATAAAACTTCTTATGTCAGTAGTCAGAAAATAACTTCACACTGCATGAGGCTTTGCACGTTGAGTAACACTGAACATAAAGTTACTTTAAAGATTTGAACACAAGCATCTTTTCCCAAGTATGGATGTTTGGAATCAGATGACACACATCAGACAAGCACCTCCAGGGAAACATCTGGGGGAAATCCCTGCTTTCATTTCTTCACATCCTGATTCTATGTTTGATCCTCCAGAGCTACACGGAGTGTTGTAACAGAGGTTTACTTAGCCTTTAAAAACTATCACACCTGTTCAGGAAAACTGAGTTCGAGAAGTTCTTTTGAAAATACAGCAGTTTGTATTTTTGCTTTGTGTGTCGTTTTAACTCCAGACCTCCATCTAAACGCTGACATGTAGGTCATGCTGCGGCTGTGACGAAGCATGATGCAGAATGCTGTGCAGCGTGACTTTGGGGGATGAAAAGGGACTGTAATTTTAGGCCGGACACTGTAAAGCTCCATCGCTGCTAAACGGAGCATGTCGTTGTAAGTGCACACAGGTTTGTCTTTGATCATGGCTGCTGAAGGAAAGGACTGCTGCTCTCCACATGGTCATAACAACAGCTCCCTTTTTATGTCCTCATGTAGTGTTTGTCTATGATAAAAATGACATTTCTCTCTCTAGGTGAGCTCCCCAGCCCCAGAACTGGTAGTTTCTGAGGTTGTTTGTCAGAGTGGAGATTTGTGGGATTCCATCTGACTCCTGCAGGGAGATCGCTCCAAGACATGAAGCCAAAATCAGTTGTAAGTACCACAAAGCAACGTCCTGGTAAGGACTCTCCAGGACCCACATGACTGGCTCAGCTGTATTTTGTCAGATTTACCTTCCC
>SSNS01000383.1:243245-283185 GCA_006937985.1 Aphyosemion australe
TCAGAAAATCTCAACACCAACTCAAATGTATTATTATGCAAATTTGTAGAAATAGAAAAAATAAAGAGATTGCTGCATTATTTTTTAAAATTCTCATCTCTTTGTAATCCAGAAGAAGATGAATCAAACAAAGCTGAGCTGATAAAAGTTTTTACTCCAGGAGGAGCAAAATACTATTTATGAACAAACTTTTTAATGATGTGATTGAAGATGAGCGTTATTTCACAAATGATTGATTTCTGAACTCATGAATTCTTTGTTTTCCACCCTGGACCAGACCTTAGACCATATCTCACTGGGCAGGAGTTGGATAGGGCACATCATAGTTAAGATTGTTTTTCTGCTGTTTTATGACAACGTGTCTTTATTTTGACCCAGTTTTTTTCTATTTTACCCTCATCTTAGTCACAACTTCCTCTCAGATTTATCTCCCAGGACTATTTTGAGATTAAACTTAATTTTTTGGAACATGTTAGAAATTCCTGCGACACAAGAATGAGGCAGAGAAACAGATACAGACAAGCATCATTAAATCTACTCACCAGTCTCACAGTCGGTCACCTCACTGTGACTCTGTAACACATGAAGTACATTTTCTTTATTAGAGCGATTATACTAATACAACAAATTAAAAACACACAGAAGCTTTAAACCGTGCTGGTGCTGACCAGATTGGTGCTTCTGACTCGGTTGACCCCGCCTATTGCATCCTCTAATTCTTGACATGAAAGTCCAGACAGAAGATTGCTGATGGTGCGGACGCTGTTCACAACCTCAGGGACAATCACCTGGGACTAGAAACACGACAGAAAAACAACAATTTTCAGCTTCGACACACTGATTCAAACGGGCTTGTTGACAGCAGACATTTAATGAGGGCCGCATTCCATTTCTTCAGCTTAAGTCTGCTCCTTCCAAATGAGCCGTCTACTGCAGGTAAGATATTAGTTGTTCATACGCTTCTCCTCTTTATGATGCTCGTGTTTTATCTACTGACCTTAGTTCTCATGAGTTCTGCTACTTGTTTGTTGTAGGTCTGGAGAACATCGACCATGCTCAGCCTGTGAGGAAGAATAAAACACACAGAAGTCAAGCATGGCATATTTTCTACAAACACACACGGTGACTGCACAATCTCAAAGTTTGTGATGGAAACTGTTTCTAAAAGCTAACGGGAAATGTTTTGTTTTGTTGTCGCACTTGGAGGTGTTGTAGACACTGACGGGACGCAGGAACTGGTTCGGCTGGCATGCAGTCATGTCATCTTGAGCCTGCNTTTTGTCCGGTCAGCCAAAAGGAGGCGCAGTAAACCAGACTAAGAAGTGACATTGATGAGGCTGCACTTAGTCAAAGCTCAATAAAGCTTCTAAATACGTTCTATGATGTTACAACGTAGGAGATGATCATTTATTCTCTCAAACGTCCCGCTGTTTACAATAAAGCCTCAGTGTTCACATGAAAGTAAAACTTAGAACTCTCAATTTGTTTTATTTTTTTAGGATTGCTCAATATTGGCCTTTTTTTAGCGATATACCAATATACTGATATTTTTGACTCTTAATTTCTGATACCGATATAAATCGATGCTGGTATGTTCTGTACCCCTCTCATAAAAAAAGACAAAGTAAGACATTTTAGGTCGCTATCATCACATATCTCCTATCATGCTTAAATTTTAAACATTTTCTGTGCAAAAAAACAACTACTTCAATCTAAGTAACAGGAAAAGTGCTATATTTATTTTGTCTCCAACCGCAGCTGAATCTCGTTCTCCCTAAGCGCTAAGATGTGTTTATTAGTTAGTAATGTACTTTTCTTTTTCTGTATATTGCAGCTATGGTGATAAAACATTTATTAAACTCTTCAGATAAGAAAATCTTCTTGATTCTTGTTTTTGTTTTAGTCATTTGTTAGCTCCTAGCTACACATAGCTACGTGCTGTGAGGACAGCCTACATTCACTACACAGGGCAAATTCCTACTTCACAAGTTGTGTCAAATAAACTAAAATATCTCAGATCTGTCATATTCTGACTTTTTGCGAGGAGACATAGCTGAAGAGTTTGATGTATATGGTATGTAAGTTAAAAGATATTTTCTGATATTAACGGTAGACTGATCATATCTGACATCCCTAGTTTTTATGGTTATGAGATTTCTGTAGAAACCCCCAACAAATGTTTATTTTCTCTGCCTTAATGCAACTTTTTATTTGACTGCATTGATTTGTTTTTACTTTTTTGGACCAAAATAGATGTTTAATCTCTGAATAAATGTAATTTTCTCTAAATCCTTTCAGACATCGGTACCTGAGCTTCAGCATCCGTGCCCCGGAGCTCAGCTTCATCTGCTTCTGTGTGCGAAGCAGGACCAGCCTTTGCTGCAGCCAGTTTGTGGGCAGGTACTCTGCCCTTGACCAGCTGGAAGACAAGTGAGCCATAAGGCAGAAAGGGCCACAGGTGGGGGGTACAGGTGAGGTTTAAACAGATTAGATCAGATAACATTGTGGACCATCATTGTATTCCTCCAGCATTCACTGTGTCAGCGTTACTGAAGGATTCTCTCTGTTCTGAGGATTATATTTCTATGGAAATGATCCTCTCTAGATGACGCGCATGTATTTAGCAGCTATACAATACTATTTTCTTTTCACACCTCCATTCCTCCTCCACCCCCAGGCTACCGGTGGGTGCCTCTCATGTCCCCAGAAGGAAGCTGTCTGGATCCAGCGTCCCTCTTTGTGTTTGCTTGGTATTCCTAAAAACAGCCCTCTCTCTCTCTAATGCAAATGCGCTGCCAGGACGTAGAAAAGCAGTAAGCAGATCCAATAACAACACATTTCTGCAGTTATAAATATCAATTTTATTGTCAAAAATAGAGATATGTCTTTTCCAACGCTTCTTCCTGCAGTGTGACTTACAGAAACGAGAGGAAGCTTCCAGCTAAACCTGAAAGGCTGAAACGGATTTCTGCTTCCTTGCATCTCACTGGAGAAACCCTGAAGGCAGCAAACTGAGTTACAGTAGTAGTGCTATTTATGAAGCTGTTCTACAGGAAAGGCTGGTACCTTGTGAGATCTTAAACAAGTACTTTTTATTCATTAGAATCCAAAATATAGACGAAGCTCATATTTTAGACGTGAACTGGTGAAAACAATAATCAAAAAGTAGCAACTGGCGTTTTCTGCTTGTTCTGTTTCCCTTCAAAATAAAAGAAAACCCATCAGGGACAAGTATAAATAGCTTCCAAAGAGGTATACATTATTGAAGTGAATCCAGTGCAGAGAAAGTCTATTTCTGTCTTCGTTCATCACTAAATCCTTTAAATGAGGAAATGAAAAGTACGGGTCAGCAGGCCTGTCAGGCTGACGATGGCATTAAGATAACACGAAGACCTGCCTCGGCCTAGAAACGGTCAGCGTGTGTGTGTGTGTGTGTGTGTGTGTGTGTGTGTGTGTGTGAATGCCTCTGATGGATAAGACTGAGGATGGAGTGAAGACAGAGGGAGGAGAGGGTGTTAACTCAGCCCCCCTCAGGCCCGAGATGCTGAGTTGTCATCCTGCTCACACACACTCTCCTCACCCCCTCTTACTCACCCTCTTCTCTCCCACCTTCAATTCCAGCTGATCAAGGACATCCAGTGGACCCAGCCCGAAGGGACAGACATGTCCGATCAGGTAACAAGCAGCCGAGCGTCTCCCTTAAACGGTCTCATCGACAGTCAGGACCACACGTGGAGTTTAAACACACCGTTTTTACTCACAGTGAAGAAAACAAAGGTGGATTACAAATGAAAGTGCTAGTTTGACGAGCGATGAGCCCGTTCCTTCATCAATCACCAAAAACATTAAAATGATCATCATTTAAATAGATAAATAATAAAAAGCTTTAGGATTAATTTCACAGTAAACGTTGATGTGGCTGTCTTGTAACTTTTGTCACCACTTAAACGTTGCAGTAAAGTTGAGCTAATGTGCATTTTTCAGTTAGCAGGACGGTGCCTTGCATGAGTCTTCTTTTGAGGTTTGACAGAATCCTAAAAACCTCTGATTGTTTGTTCCCTCTAGCGTGTTGGCGCCCTCTGCTGTCAGCAGGCCTGTGGTGCAGCTCTTGGAGTCAGATCACAGTTTCCCAGAGGAAACCAGACCTCCTTGTTGAGCAGCTCGTCCTCCAGTTTGATGTGGGCCGCGGCCACAAACGTCTTCTTGGTCTTCTTGCTCTTCACCGTCACCTCCAGCGTCAGTCCTTTCACCATCAGGATGTTTTTGTACGCCAGCTGAGAAAACGAGGAGATGGGTCAGAATTTCTGTCGTATCTCAACTCAGACACTCTGGAATATGTGTGAAAGGAGATTTTTCAGTTAATCAATCAATCAAGCTTTATTTAAACATGACGTTTGATGCCTAAAAAGTGCACCACAGACACATAATTTATAAAAAACAATAAGATCAATAGAAGATAAATCTTATTTTCTGAGGCTCTGATTGGAGTGATGACTTTTATGGAAGATGGATGAAGCTTGACTGACTTTGTAAGTCATTAATATAATTTTGAAGGAATTTCCAAATGTAGCCAATGATGAAAGACCAATGCAGGAGAAATTTACCAGCTCGTTGAAGGTGGGGTTGTCGTTGTTTCGGACCACCTTCGTCTTCCTCTTAGAGTTCTGCTGAGGGTCTGGCCTCAGACGCGTGACCACATAGGCATCCGGATTAGAGCCGTTAGCCTGTTTCTGTTCAAAACAGAGCACACACCTCAAGAGGACACCTTTACAGTCCATGCTTTATGTTTATTCGATGCCACAACAGAATGTGACGAGTGAGAGCAACTTACAACGTTTTTCAGGTGCTTCACCAACACGGAGAGCTTGCTGTTACAGTAGGAGATATGCAGCTGAATCTGGGGGACGACACCTGCAAAATGCATTTGGATCAGTGCCAGAACGACGACACAGAAAACACGTTCATCACATTTACCTTTGGCTATTGTGTCGCTCCGTTTGGGGCCATCCAGAAACAAGCTGCACACGTATTCGTCCTGCAGAGGACACAGCCACGCATCTTAAAATAAGCACCAGTGATCAGAAATCCTCATGAAAAATAAATCAAACAGTAAAATCAGGAACTCACTCCCTTGCACGGCCCCTCAAAAAGCTCTTTTAAGTAACTATTCAGCTGAGACATCCTCCGTTGTGGGGTGAACGACATCTGATACCAGCTAGGAAACCTGGGTAAGAGACATGCTTTGTATCATTAAAAGGATAATAATTCATAAACATTATGTGGGCGTCTTCTTCACTCACTGAGGCAGCTTAGACTTGATGAAGTATTTCTGCAGCTTCTTGTGGATCAGGTCTAACTGCCCAAATGTCTTCTGACTCTTCAAAAAGCCGTCATCAATACTTATTCTCAGGTCGTAGGTCTGCAGACACAAGGCTGCACTGAGCTATAGTTCATAAGAATGTGTTGAAGCATGCAGCCTGATGCAGAGTGATGAAGTATTAACTATTGATGTTGTGGTTGAAAGCACTGCTCTTACAGGAAAAAAGGTGATTTTCAGAGTCCTTTTAGTAACCAGGCAACTCTGTTCTCCGCTCTGACTCCAAATGACTCCGGCTTGTCATCTTCTGATCAAAGAGCAGTGAAATGCTAACAAACGCCACGATCACTCCTCTCTTCTCTCTCCTTCTCAGGGGAGAGGTGGTACGGCTTTCTAAACACAGCTCTGCTCCTCGGGAGGTTGTATGTAACAGCAAACACACATATCAGCCGAGTGCTTGGGTTTTTTTGTTCTCTCAGGACAAAAAGGCGTGAACCTGATGTCAGGTTTGTGTTGTTCCAGATGTTAACATCTAACACGACTGGTGCATCACTGAGGATGACCCTTTCCTGAATTGCAGAAGCGCAAAGAGCAACCTCACCACTTCTCTGCCGCTGATTGAGAAACCTTGAATGACCGCTTCCTGGATGTTGGTGCTGGGTGCAGGGATGTTGTCCGGCGCTTGAGTCTCCTGTTTCTTTCCTTGAGCCATCGAGTGTGCAAAGAAGTTAAACTTGACTGAAACGCAATTAATGCTCTCCTTGATTTTCCTACATCAGAAGCAATAGAACCAGGTTAATACAACAGCAGACATACCTGGTATTTGTTAGGAAGTTGCACTGGTGCGGTTTATTAAATTACTTTGTAAAGTAGGAAGTGGCTTCCAGATCTGTGTCGTAAGGTCTGAGGTTGTTCTGGACATACTGTAGATCGTTAAAGTCCTTCAGTTCTGGCATCCCTGCATAAAGCATCTGGACATTTACACAATTAATAGAAATATATGTTCTTAAATTTGAGCAACTGCGAGTGTTAGTTTAGAAAAGTCTTACCAGCTCCAGTAAGCTGAGTATGAGAGCGGAGCGCCTCCTGATGATGTTGTAAGCTTCACAGCAGAGCTCTACAAAGCGATGCAAACGCTGGGGCTTCTTCCCACCACCCGTGATGAAGTGCTGCATCTCAGACGTGAAGACGAAGGGCGATCGGTCCCTGTTATTGTGTCAGAGGACTACAGATGAGTCCTAACATTCAATCTCACTCTGAATTTCATGCATCTTCACCACTCATCTCCTTTCTTAATGACTTGCCTTTTAAAAGTGCCAAACTTCTGCGCATTGCCCATGATTTTGGCAAAGTCGATGTGAAACATGTGTCCGGTGTGTTTCAGCATGATGTTGTCATTGTGGCGGTCGCAGATCCCCAGGATGAAGGTCGCTACGCACCACCCTGCACATGAGTGGATGAAGTTGGTCACAGCCTGAAAATAGAAGGCAGGAGAGCCATGAAACAGAGATGCAATCACAGTAAAAGGGAACATAAACTATTTTATTTTATGTTTTAGGGCATCAGGGTGATTTGATCTACACCACCACAAAAGTTTGGCCGAGGCCGGAGGACTGCTGTTGTTTTTAAAGAGGTGGTTTCATGCCAGATGGTTACTTCTAGCAGCTATAATTCATTTGGCATAATTCAAACTTGGTGTAACAGAAACCTGTATGGCATTTTAATTTATCGTCCATCTAGCTTTTTATCCTGAACATAACCATGTTTAAACTAAACATGCCTTTTATCAATGGGAACTTTAACATTCATATGAATGATCTATGTAAGAATGTAACTAAGGTGTTCCTGAACATCACTGACACTTGTAGCTTCTTTCAGTAATTATCAGGTCAGTATAATAATCAAGATGAAACCCTAAAGCTGCCTCTCTAACCTGTGGGGTTCCTCAGGGCTCAGTCTTGGGTCAAATGATGTTTTTATTATGTCCTTCCAATTACCTAGCATTATTCTGACTTTGGCATTTCCTATCATTTCTATGCTGATGATATTCAGCTGTACTCATCTTTTTAGCACAATGGATTTGATCAAATAGAACAGATTCCCATCACAGCTTCTCTTCGTTGATTCTGTGGATGCTTCCAATAATCAGTTAAAACATTAATGTTCAATCAGAGATTTTCCTGAGATTTTGTTTGGTTCAAAGTTTAACTGAGTTGTTTTTTTATTATCTGTAATGCAAACAGTGTTTTATGTTATTTCCTTGTTGCACGTTTTGACTAAATTATCTGAAAGGTACTTGATAGTTAAATTTACTTATCAGCTTCTAAAATTATTAATAAAACATCAGATGTGCTGCAGATTCCACCAGGAGAACTTGGCCTAATCTTCTTTAAAATATTATTTTAGTTAATCTAGATTTGTGGTCATTCATATATGCCCAGGTTGAGGTCTGAACTTTCACTGGACTGTTGCAGAACATGTAAATCTTCTGATGTGTTTGGGATAATTGTATTATGACCCAGATTGTGCAGGTCTGCTGTTCTTTGTTCTCTCCACACAGGCTTGTGCATTTTGGGTAAAAATCTACACTCTGGTTTCTCCTGTCCAAATGATTTTTCTCCATAAATGGTGCTGCCATATTCTTTTGAAAGAGAGGAGGTTCTCTCCTTCAACTCTACTTACTTGTTTAGTCTTTTTCTAATTGCAATGAGATCAACTTTGACCTTTAACCTGCTAACTGAGCTTTGTGGAGTCTTATATGGTGCTCTTGTTTCTTTGTTTTTTGTGTGTTTATTTTTTTTCTCTGGACAACGATGGGCTCCAGATTATTTGGAAATGACCTTTAACCCTTCTCAGACTGATGACACTGGTTTCTCTAAGGTCGGTGCAGATGTCTTTTCTTCTTGCTGTTAACACACACCTGTATGCTCCAGACCAGCAAACTCAAAACTCCTGCTGGTGTAGAGTTGGTCACACTGATGATAATTAGTTAATCTATTCCTTTAATTACTTTCCCTTATGGAAACAACAAGACTGGACTTAGTTTTTGACACGTTTTTCCCTTTTTGCTTTGTTTTTGTTTGAAATCTGTTACATACTTTTTCACATTAGACGTTAAATTTGAATACTTTTATAGTTTGTCTTCATGTCTCATGTTATATCCCTAAAACAGAAGGAGGTGTACTTTCTTTTGCCATGACTGCACAGTAAACTGTCGGGTTAAGATGGAACCTTTTCATAGTCCTCTTTAGTTTTGTTCCGCATGTGGAACCATTTCTCCAGCGTGTCTTCTCGAAGCGCTCCACTTAGACCCCACTCCTTATGAATGTCTCCCAGGGTCACAGCCTCAGGCACAATTTCCACCAGGCCTGACGAACACAAAACAACACTGGTATAGACACTAATAAAAACCACATGACATCAACAGCTGTTAAAGCAGCCCTACCCTGAGCTTTGCCTGTGGACAGACACCTGTAGCTGATCATCTGTAGGTCCAGTCCCTGCTGAAGCCACACCATGTCCATCACACGGATGATCTGGAGAGCCAGCATGTCCTGTCGCAGGTTATCTCCAGTCTAAATGACACATTTTTGTGTTTTAAATATTTTTTTTCCACTGAGAAGCAAAATATAAATAAGTAAAAGAAAACCCAAAAGCCCACCTTGCAGATGACACCAACGTTCTTGGCCAGAGAGTCATTACAGATGAATGTGATCCCCAGAGGAATAGCATTGGAGCTGTAGAACTTACAGGCCTGGAAACAAACAGTAAGCATTAACATCATATCCCAGTGGGGCGCAGCATCAGATGTAAGCGTTGTGTGATGTTCTTACATCCAGGTCCACTCCCTTCACACTGACTGCAGGATCTAGAGGTAAAGAACAGCTGGTCCCACTTTTGAAAAAATCCTCAATCTTTAACTTCTCATTGTTCAAAACATGCTGGAAAAAGCATAACATGACAAAGACACTCGTCACCACAAAGAAAAGAAAAAGGCTTTACTTCTGATGTTACATACGGAGCGAAGGGATCTTTTGTACATGCCTTACGCTGAGACTTCTCTGCACAGCGCACTCTTTCAGCCACGTGCACGAGCACTTGCACCAGACGATTTTCATGCTCCAGCTCGTTCTTCAGTGCTCGGCCACAGCAGTGGATCAGAGCTGCCTGAATTTTATTAAACCAGCTCTGGTAGTAAGGGTCAGTGCGGGCGTCCTCCAGCAGCCTATAGAAAAGGTGAATAAACTACAGAATCAACATTCATCTGATCTTTACATTTATCTGTCCCATCTGATAATGGTATCATGATATGAACATCTTATTAGATCTTTGCTTAGTTGTTTTGTTGGGTAAATTCTGTCTGCTTTAGGCTTTTGAGTTCGACAGCTGAGATCATCTCTGTTCTTCTGAATGGATCCCAGCAGCTACACATTTCCAGATCGATGTCTGACTCACCAGTAAAGCTGCTGAGCAATCCGTATGTTCCTCACAGATTTGTCTAAAAGTAGCATCACCAGAGGGCCGTCCAATTTCCACTCGTTCTTCAAAGCCTGCATGATACACACAGTCAATTATTTACCAAATGACTGAAAGAAATGCAAATTTTACTTAATGCTCTCAAATTTAGTTTGAATGATGCTGAAGGTTATAACACAACAGCATATGCAGAAAACAGTGAATCATCATGATACAGTAGAGTAAGAATGATAAAATTTGTTCCTGAAATCTTCTTTGTTTAAAGTGGACATATTATGACCTTTTGTCTTAAGTTATAATAATTCTATAGTTGATACAAAACATGTTTATGACGTTTTTGCACTAAATCCCTCTCACAATAAAGCAATATCAGCAGTTTTTTTCATGACATATTCAGTACCTTCCAGAATGAGCCGTTTCAGGGCTCTGTCACTTTAAGAAAACCATCTGGAATTGGCCACGCCCACCCCTCCCCCATCAGGCTGCTATAAACTGAGAAGCTCAGATATCTGGGAGGGGCTTGAAGTAGAGCCTCTGCTCCTCCAGCAGCACCTCTCTCTTGCAGATAGACATGGCGCTATTCTATTTTCCCCATTTGTGACATCACAAACAGGGACTTTTTAAAACAGCTTGTTTTAGGCATACGATTTCTAAAACCAAACACTGACAGACAACGAATGGATGTTTTTTTTATGTCTGGAGTATATAGAGGCAGTAGAGACCCACATTGTAGTACAAAAGTTTGCATATGTCAATTTAAACGTTACAGGTGTGTTAGTTTGCTGACCTGAACCAGCTGTGGCAGAAACACCTCAAGTTCTCCATCTGGTATCAGCTCAAAATACTGAACTGCAGCCAGTCGAACGGTCAGATCAGGGAAACTATAAAAACATTTTAATAAAACTCTTAGTACTTTAAACCTTCAGATAAATCAGAATCTACTGTAGTCTCTTCATTAATAAACCAAAATACTAAACAAAAACAGAACACTGTAGTTTTCTCATCAGTGTTTGTGTAAACTAGTGCTGATCCATGGTTTATTAATTGGTCTGCATCCATGTGACCCACGTAGCTCCTCCCACCTGGCAGTGAGCAGGAAAAGAGCCTCCTCAGGTAGATGGATGAGCCAGTTGTCTACAACGGTGTAGATCTCAGTCAAGTTCTGAGGTTGCCACTGGGGCGCTCCACTGAGCAGCAGGTGGAGGAAGGTGTTTGATTTGTCGCTGCAGAAGTGTTTGCTCCACAGGAAAGACTTCTCATATTCTGTCAAACTGGTAAAGAAGAGATTTTTATTACAGAGCTATTGTTTCAGTCAGATCATGGTTTTAAAAACTCAATCTGCTCACAAGTAGAGGCAGTGCTTCTTGGAAACACTCAACATTTTCTTCTGCACTTCGTTATCAGGATGAGAGAATTTGATCAACCCAGGAAGAGCCATGGGTCTTCGATACTCCCACTGGGACCGACTGTCAAACTCCAGCTAAAGAAACACGCATGTTTGAGATTCGGGTCATCAGGTCAACATACGGGCAGTTATAGGTACTGACCTGCATTATGACCCCTATGGGCTGTTTGTGAAGGTCAGAGAGGGCAGGAGAGGGAGAAAAGGGCAGCTCAGGAAGGGTGGACATGCTGAGCAGAATGGTTCCTCCTGCAAGGGTTCTAAATGGACAGAAAGCTGGGTTGAACTTATTTTATGAGCCGTTCTGTCATTTAACCACCTAAATAATCCTGAACTTTGAACCCACCTGTCGCTGTACAGAGGCAGCACAGCCCAGCTCAGCAGCTCAGGAGTTTTTCCTCGCTTTGTGCCTCTGAGGTGGAACGTCAGCATGCACTCGTAAGGCAGCTGGTTTACTGGAACAGGAAATACCATTCTGCAATTTCAAACACACAAGAAGCCATAAATAGACTTCTTATTACAGTTTAATTGTTGTTTTAATCCTCTGCCCTTTGTGTTTGTCTGCTGTTTATTTTGAGCTCGTCAGCCTGAGGCCATTAATGCGGTTTCGGGACAACCACGCTGATTCAAACAGGAAAGTCAGCTTTCATCTGGAGACACTTCCAGTCAGTGATTACGATAAGAATCTCCAGCTCTTACATGCGGTTGCAGTGGATCTTGTTTCCATGTGACAGGGTGGAGCTGATGTTTTCAGAAATGCCGGTGTCACATATCTTCTTGTCTCCGTGTGTCACATCACAGGTGAGAGAAAAGCTCTCATAACTGGAATTATTGAACAAACAGAAGTGATTTTAATAACTGATAACATATGGTTGTATACGTGCAGGAGAACGTGTGTGTGAGTGAGTGAGTGAGTGAGTGAGTGAGTGAGTGAGTGAGTGAGTGAGTGAGTGTGAGTGAGTGAGTGAGTGACATACATCATCCAGGCAGGCTGGATCTTGTAGAGGGAAGTGATTTTAAATTGCAGGATTTCATCGTTGCCATCGACGTCGTAGACTTCAGGGCTGCCGATGATCCTCTGGGTTCTGAAGTCCGACTGGAAATTGTCAAAATAAATCTGCAGCACTTTCTGCAGCGCCCCGTTGAGAAGGATCACAGCTGTGATAAAGTCAGAGCAGATCAGCGACTCAGGACAACTCAATAGCTTCTATGTTTAATGTTTACATTTTCAGATTCTAGCAGGTGTTAGTGGTTTTATTAGTTCAGATTTGGAATAAAAATTAAAGAACAGTATAGAAAAATGTGGATGCACGCCTAATTTGATGTTTTATTAATCAAGTCCTAAAACCTTCATTGACTTTTTGGATTGCTTCTCGTGCACACGCACGCACGCTCGCACGCACGCTCGCACGCACGCTCGCACGCACGCACGCTCGCACGCACGCACGCNATAAGAGACAGCCTTTCAGACATCGGTACCTGAGCTTCAGCATCCGTGCCCCGGAGCTCAGCTTCATCCGCTTCTGTGTGCGAAGCAGGACCAGCCTTTGCTGCAGCCAGTTTGTGGGCAGGTACTCTGCCCTTGACCAGCTGGAAGACAAGTGAGCCATAAGGCAGAAAGGGCCACAGGTGGGGGGTACAGGTGAGGTTTAAACAGATTAGATCAGATAACATTGTGGACCATCATTGTATTCCTCCAGCATTCACTGTGTCAGCGTTACTGAAGGATTCTCTCTGTTCTGAGGATTATATTTCTATGGAAATGATCCTCTCTAGATGACGCGCATGTATTTAGCAGCTATACAATACTATTTTCTTTTCACACCTCCATTCCTCCTCCACCCCCAGGCTACCGGTGGGTGCCTCTCATGTCCCCAGAAGGAAGCTGTCTGGATCCAGCGTCCCTCTTTGTGTTTGCTTGGTATTCCTAAAAACAGCCCTCTCTCTCTCTAATGCAAATGCGCTGCCAGGACGTAGAAAAGCAGTAAGCAGATCCAATAACAACACATTTCTGCAGTTATAAATATCAATTTTATTGTCAAAAATAGAGATATGTCTTTTCCAACGCTTCTTCCTGCAGTGTGACTTACAGAAACGAGAGGAAGCTTCCAGCTAAACCTGAAAGGCTGAAACGGATTTCTGCTTCCTTGCATCTCACTGGAGAAACCCTGAAGGCAGCAAACTGAGTTACAGTAGTAGTGCTATTTATGAAGCTGTTCTACAGGAAAGGCTGGTACCTTGTGAGATCTTAAACAAGTACTTTTTATTCATTAGAATCCAAAATATAGACGAAGCTCATATTTTAGACGTGAACTGGTGAAAACAATAATCAAAAAGTAGCAACTGGCGTTTTCTGCTTGTTCTGTTTCCCTTCAAAATAAAAGAAAACCCATCAGGGACAAGTATAAATAGCTTCCAAAGAGGTATACATTATTGAAGTGAATCCAGTGCAGAGAAAGTCTATTTCTGTCTTCGTTCATCACTAAATCCTTTAAATGAGGAAATGAAAAGTACGGGTCAGCAGGCCTGTCAGGCTGACGATGGCATTAAGATAACACGAAGACCTGCCTCGGCCTAGAAACGGTCAGCGTGTGTGTGTGTGTGTGTGTGTGTGTGTGTGTGTGTGTGTGAATGCCTCTGATGGATAAGACTGAGGATGGAGTGAAGACAGAGGGAGGAGAGGGTGTTAACTCAGCCCCCCTCAGGCCCGAGATGCTGAGTTGTCATCCTGCTCACACACACTCTCCTCACCCCCTCTTACTCACCCTCTTCTCTCCCACCTTCAATTCCAGCTGATCAAGGACATCCAGTGGACCCAGCCCGAAGGGACAGACATGTCCGATCAGGTAACAAGCAGCCGAGCGTCTCCCTTAAACGGTCTCATCGACAGTCAGGACCACACGTGGAGTTTAAACACACCGTTTTTACTCACAGTGAAGAAAACAAAGGTGGATTACAAATGAAAGTGCTAGTTTGACGAGCGATGAGCCCGTTCCTTCATCAATCACCAAAAACATTAAAATGATCATCATTTAAATAGATAAATAATAAAAAGCTTTAGGATTAATTTCACAGTAAACGTTGATGTGGCTGTCTTGTAACTTTTGTCACCACTTAAACGTTGCAGTAAAGTTGAGCTAATGTGCATTTTTCAGTTAGCAGGACGGTGCCTTGCATGAGTCTTCTTTTGAGGTTTGACAGAATCCTAAAAACCTCTGATTGTTTGTTCCCTCTAGCGTGTTGGCGCCCTCTGCTGTCAGCAGGCCTGTGGTGCAGCTCTTGGAGTCAGATCACAGTTTCCCAGAGGAAACCAGACCTCCTTGTTGAGCAGCTCGTCCTCCAGTTTGATGTGGGCCGCGGCCACAAACGTCTTCTTGGTCTTCTTGCTCTTCACCGTCACCTCCAGCGTCAGTCCTTTCACCATCAGGATGTTTTTGTACGCCAGCTGAGAAAACGAGGAGATGGGTCAGAATTTCTGTCGTATCTCAACTCAGACACTCTGGAATATGTGTGAAAGGAGATTTTTCAGTTAATCAATCAATCAAGCTTTATTTAAACATGACGTTTGATGCCTAAAAAGTGCACCACAGACACATAATTTATAAAAAACAATAAGATCAATAGAAGATAAATCTTATTTTCTGAGGCTCTGATTGGAGTGATGACTTTTATGGAAGATGGATGAAGCTTGACTGACTTTGTAAGTCATTAATATAATTTTGAAGGAATTTCCAAATGTAGCCAATGATGAAAGACCAATGCAGGAGAAATTTACCAGCTCGTTGAAGGTGGGGTTGTCGTTGTTTCGGACCACCTTCGTCTTCCTCTTAGAGTTCTGCTGAGGGTCTGGCCTCAGACGCGTGACCACATAGGCATCCGGATTAGAGCCGTTAGCCTGTTTCTGTTCAAAACAGAGCACACACCTCAAGAGGACACCTTTACAGTCCATGCTTTATGTTTATTCGATGCCACAACAGAATGTGACGAGTGAGAGCAACTTACAACGTTTTTCAGGTGCTTCACCAACACGGAGAGCTTGCTGTTACAGTAGGAGATATGCAGCTGAATCTGGGGGACGACACCTGCAAAATGCATTTGGATCAGTGCCAGAACGACGACACAGAAAACACGTTCATCACATTTACCTTTGGCTATTGTGTCGCTCCGTTTGGGGCCATCCAGAAACAAGCTGCACACGTATTCGTCCTGCAGAGGACACAGCCACGCATCTTAAAATAAGCACCAGTGATCAGAAATCCTCATGAAAAATAAATCAAACAGTAAAATCAGGAACTCACTCCCTTGCACGGCCCCTCAAAAAGCTCTTTTAAGTAACTATTCAGCTGAGACATCCTCCGTTGTGGGGTGAACGACATCTGATACCAGCTAGGAAACCTGGGTAAGAGACATGCTTTGTATCATTAAAAGGATAATAATTCATAAACATTATGTGGGCGTCTTCTTCACTCACTGAGGCAGCTTAGACTTGATGAAGTATTTCTGCAGCTTCTTGTGGATCAGGTCTAACTGCCCAAATGTCTTCTGACTCGTCAAAAAGCCGTCATCAATACTTATTCTCAGGTCGTAGGTCTGCAGACACAAGGCTGCACTGAGCTATAGTTCATAAGAATGTGTTGAAGCATGCAGCCTGATGCAGAGTGATGAAGTATTAACTATTGATGTTGTGGTTGAAAGCACTGCTCTTACAGGAAAAAAGGTGATTTTCAGAGTCCTTTTAGTAACCAGGCAACTCTGTTCTCCGCTCTGACTCCAAATGACTCCGGCTTGTCATCTTCTGATCAAAGAGCAGTGAAATGCTAACAAACGCCACGATCACTCCTCTCTTCTCTCTCCTTCTCAGGGGAGAGGTGGTACGGCTTTCTAAACACAGCTCTGCTCCTCGGGAGGTTGTATGTAACAGCAAACACACATATCAGCCGAGTGCTTGGGTTTTTTTGTTCTCTCAGGACAAAAAGGCGTGAACCTGATGTCAGGTTTGTGTTGTTCCAGATGTTAACATCTAACACGACTGGTGCATCACTGAGGATGACCCTTTCCTGAATTGCAGAAGCGCAAAGAGCAACCTCACCACTTCTCTGCCGCTGATTGAGAAACCTTGAATGACCGCTTCCTGGATGTTGGTGCTGGGTGCAGGGATGTTGTCCGGCGCTTGAGTCTCCTGTTTCTTTCCTTGAGCCATCGAGTGTGCAAAGAAGTTAAACTTGACTGAAACGCAATTAATGCTCTCCTTGATTTTCCTACATCAGAAGCAATAGAACCAGGTTAATACAACAGCAGACATACCTGGTATTTGTTAGGAAGTTGCACTGGTGCGGTTTATTAAATTACTTTGTAAAGTAGGAAGTGGCTTCCAGATCTGTGTCGTAAGGTCTGAGGTTGTTCTGGACATACTGTAGATCGTTAAAGTCCTTCAGTTCTGGCATCCCTGCATAAAGCATCTGGACATTTACACAATTAATAGAAATATATGTTCTTAAATTTGAGCAACTGCGAGTGTTAGTTTAGAAAAGTCTTACCAGCTCCAGTAAGCTGAGTATGAGAGCGGAGCGCCTCCTGATGATGTTGTAAGCTTCACAGCAGAGCTCTACAAAGCGATGCAAACGCTGGGGCTTCTTCCCACCACCCGTGATGAAGTGCTGCATCTCAGACGTGAAGACGAAGGGCGATCGGTCCCTGTTATTGTGTCAGAGGACTACAGATGAGTCCTAACATTCAATCTCACTCTGAATTTCATGCATCTTCACCACTCATCTCCTTTCTTAATGACTTGCCTTTTAAAAGTGCCAAACTTCTGCGCATTGCCCATGATTTTGGCAAAGTCGATGTGAAACATGTGTCCGGTGTGTTTCAGCATGATGTTGTCATTGTGGCGGTCGCAGATCCCCAGGATGAAGGTCGCTACGCACCACCCTGCACATGAGTGGATGAAGTTGGTCACAGCCTGAAAATAGAAGGCAGGAGAGCCATGAAACAGAGATGCAATCACAGTAAAAGGGAACATAAACTATTTTATTTTATGTTTTAGGGCATCAGGGTGATTTGATCTACACCACCACAAAAGTTTGGCCGAGGCCGGAGGACTGCTGTTGTTTTTAAAGAGGTGGTTTCATGCCAGATGGTTACTTCTAGCAGCTATAATTCATTTGGCATAATTCAAACTTGGTGTAACAGAAACCTGTATGGCATTTTAATTTATCGTCCATCTAGCTTTTTATCCTGAACATAACCATGTTTAAACTAAACATGCCTTTTATCAATGGGAACTTTAACATTCATATGAATGATCTATGTAAGAATGTAACTAAGGTGTTCCTGAACATCACTGACACTTGTAGCTTCTTTCAGTAATTATCAGGTCAGTATAATAATCAAGATGAAACCCTAAAGCTGCCTCTCTAACCTGTGGGGTTCCTCAGGGCTCAGTCTTGGGTCAAATGATGTTTTTATTATGTCCTTCCAATTACCTAGCATTATTCTGACTTTGGCATTTCCTATCATTTCTATGCTGATGATATTCAGCTGTACTCATCTTTTTAGCACAATGGATTTGATCAAATAGAACAGATTCCCATCACAGCTTCTCTTCGTTGATTCTGTGGATGCTTCCAATAATCAGTTAAAACATTAATGTTCAATCAGAGATTTTCCTGAGATTTTGTTTGGTTCAAAGTTTAACTGAGTTGTTTTTTTATTATCTGTAATGCAAACAGTGTTTTATGTTATTTCCTTGTTGCACGTTTTGACTAAATTATCTGAAAGGTACTTGATAGTTAAATTTACTTATCAGCTTCTAAAATTATTAATAAAACATCAGATGTGCTGCAGATTCCACCAGGAGAACTTGGCCTAATCTTCTTTAAAATATTATTTTAGTTAATCTAGATTTGTGGTCATTCATATATGCCCAGGTTGAGGTCTGAACTTTCACTGGACTGTTGCAGAACATGTAAATCTTCTGATGTGTTTGGGATAATTGTATTATGACCCAGATTGTGCAGGTCTGCTGTTCTTTGTTCTCTCCACACAGGCTTGTGCATTTTGGGTAAAAATCTACACTCTGGTTTCTCCTGTCCAAATGATTTTTCTCCATAAATGGTGCTGCCATATTCTTTTGAAAGAGAGGAGGTTCTCTCCTTCAACTCTACTTACTTGTTTAGTCTTTTTCTAATTGCAATGAGATCAACTTTGACCTTTAACCTGCTAACTGAGCTTTGTGGAGTCTTATATGGTGCTCTTGTTTCTTTGTTTTTTGTGTGTTTATTTTTTTTCTCTGGACAACGATGGGCTCCAGATTATTTGGAAATGACCTTTAACCCTTCTCAGACTGATGACACTGGTTTCTCTAAGGTCGGTGCAGATGTCTTTTCTTCTTGCTGTTAACACACACCTGTATGCTCCAGACCAGCAAACTCAAAACTCCTGCTGGTGTAGAGTTGGTCACACTGATGATAATTAGTTAATCTATTCCTTTAATTACTTTCCCTTATGGAAACAACAAGACTGGACTTAGTTTTTGACACGTTTTTCCCTTTTTGCTTTGTTTTTGTTTGAAATCTGTTACATACTTTTTCACATTAGACGTTAAATTTGAATACTTTTATAGTTTGTCTTCATGTCTCATGTTATATCCCTAAAACAGAAGGGGGTGTACTTTCTTTTGTCATGACTGCACAGTAAACTGTCGAGTTAAGATTGAACCTTTTCATAGTCCTCTTTAGTTTTGTTCCGCATGTGGAACCATTTCTCCAGCGTGTCTTCTCGAAGCGCTCCACTTAGACCCCACTCCTTATGAATGTCTCCCAGGGTCACAGCCTCAGGCACAATTTCCACCAGGCCTGACGAACACAAAACAACACTGGTATAGACACTAATAAAAACCACATGACATCAACAGCTGTTAAAGCAGCCCTACCCTGAGCTTTGCCTGTGGACAGACACCTGTAGCTGATCATCTGTAGGTCCAGTCCCTGCTGAAGCCACACCATGTCCATCACACGGATGATCTGGAGAGCCAGCATGTCCTGTCGCAGGTTATCTCCAGTCTAAATGACACATTTTTGTGTTTTAAATATTTTTTTCCACTGAGAAGCAAAATATAAATAAGTAAAAGAAAACCCAAAAGCCCACCTTGCAGATGACACCAACATTCTTGGCCAGAGAGTCATTACAGATGAATGTGATCCCCAGAGGAATAGCATTGGAGCTGTAGAACTTACAGGCCTGGAAACAAACAGTAAGCATTAACATCATATCCCAGTGGGGCGCAGCATCAGATGTAAGCGTTGTGTGATGTCTTTACATCCAGGTCCACTCCCTTCACACTGACTGCAAGATCTAGAGGTAAAGAACAGCTGGTCCCACTTTTGAAAAAATCCTCAATCTTTAACTTCTCATTGTTCAAAACATGCTGGAAAAAGCAAAACATGACAAAGACACTCGTCACCACAAAGAAAAAGGCTTTACTTCTGATGTTACATACGGAGCGAAGGGATCTTTTGTACATGCCTTACGCTGAGACTTCTCTGCACAGCGCACTCTTTCAGCCACGTGCACGAGCACTTGCACCAGACGATTTTCATGCTCCAGCTCGTTCTTCAGTGCTCGGCCACAGCAGTGGATCAGAGCAGCCTGAATTTTATTAAACCAGCTCTGGTAGTAAGGGTCGGTGCGGGCGTCCTCCAGCAGCCTATAGAAAAGGTAAATAAATTACAGAATCAACATTCATCTGATCTTTACATTTATCTGGCCCTTCTGATAATGGTATCATGATATGAACATCTTATTAGATCTTTGCTTAGTTGGTTTTGTTGGGTAAATTCTGTCTGCTTTAGGCTTTTGAGTTCAACAGCTGAGATCATCTCTGTTCTTCTGAATGGATCCCAGCAGCTACACATTTCCAGATCGATGTCTGACTCACCAGTAAAGCTGCTGAGCAATCCGTATGTTCCTCACAGATTTGTCTAAAAGTAGCATCACCAGAGGGCCGTCCAATTTCCACTCGTTCTTCAAAGCCTGCACGATACACACAGTCAATTATTTACCAAATGAAAACTGAATGAAGACTGAAAGAAATGCAAATTTTACTTAATGCTCTCAAATTTAGTTTGAATGATGCTGAAGGTTATAACACAACAGCATATGCAGAAAACAGTGAATCATCATGATACAGTAGAGTAAGAATGATAAAATATGTTCCTGAAATCTTCTTTGTTTAAAGTGGACATATTATGACCTTTTGTCTTAAGTTATAATAATTCTATAGTTGATACAAAACATGTTTATGACGTTTTTGCACTAAATCCCTCTCACAATAAAGCAATATCAGCAGTTTTATTCATGACACATTCAGTACCTTCCAGAATGAGCCATTTCAGGGCTCTGTCACTTTAAGAAAACCATCTGGAATTGGCCACGCCCACCCCTCCCCCATCAGGCTGCTATAAACTGAGAAGATCGGATATCTGGGAGTGGCTTGAAGTAGAGCCTCTGCTCCTCCAGCAGCACCTCTCTCTTGCAGATAGACATGGCGCTATTCTATTTTCCCCTTTGTGACATCACAAACAGGGACTTTTTAAAACAGCTTGTTTTAGGCATACAATTTCTAAAACCAAACACTGACAGACAACGAATGGATGTTTTTTTTATGTCTGGAGTATATAGAGGCAGTAGAGACCCACATTGTAGTACAAAAGGTTGCATATGTCAATTTAAACGTTACAGGTGTGTTAGTTTGCTGACCTGAACCAGCTGTGGCAGAAACACCTCAAGTTCTCCATCTGGTATCAGCTCAAAATACTGAACTGCAGCCAGTCGAACGGTCAGATCAGGGAAACTATAAAAACATTTTAATAAAACTCTTAGTACTTTAAACCTTCAGATAAATCAGAATCTACTGTAGTCTCTTCATTAATAAACCAAAATACTAAACAAAAACAGAACACTGTAGTTTTCTCATCAGTGTTTGTGTAAACTAGTGCTGATCCATGGTTTATTAATTGGTCTGCATCCATGTGACCCACGTAGCTCCTCCCACCTGGCAGTGAGCAGGAAAAGAGCCTCCTCAGGTAGATGGATGAGCCAGTTGTCTACAACGGTGTAGATCTCAGTCAAGTTCTGAGGTTGCCACTGGGGCGCTCCACTGAGCAGCAGGTGGAGGAAGGTGTTTGATTTGTCGCTGCAGAAGTGTTTGCTCCACAGGAAAGACTTCTCATATTCTGTCAAACTGGTAAAGAAGAGATTTTTATTACAGAGCTATTGTTTCAGTCAGATCATGGTTTTAAAAACTCAATCTGCTCACAAGTAGAGGCAGTGCTTCTTGGAAACACTCAACATTTTCTTCTGCACTTCGTTATCAGGATGAGAGAATTTGATCAACCCAGGAAGAGCCATGGGTCTTCGATACTCCCACTGGGACCGACTGTCAAACTCCAGCTAAAGAAACACGCATGTTTGAGATTCGGGTCATCAGGTCAACATACGGGCAGTTATAGGTACTGACCTGCATTATGACCCCTATGGGCTGTTTGTGAAGGTCAGAGAGGGCAGGAGAGGGAGAAAAGGGCAGCTCAGGAAGGGTGGACATGCTGAGCAGAATGGTTCCTCCTGCAAGGGTTCTAAATGGACAGAAAGCTGGGTTGAACTTATTTTATGAGCCGTTCTGTCATTTAACCACCTAAATAATCCTGAACTTTGAACCCACCTGTCGCTGTACAGAGGCAGCACAGCCCAGCTCAGCAGCTCAGGAGTTTTTCCTCGCTTTGTGCCTCTGAGGTGGAACGTCAGCATGCACTCGTAAGGCAGCTGGTTTACTGGAACAGGAAATACCATTCTGCAATTTCAAACACACAAGAAGCCATAAATAGACTTCTTATTACAGTTTAATTGTTGTTTTAATCCTCTGCCCTTTGTGTTTGTCTGCTGTTTATTTTGAGCTCGTCAGCCTGAGGCCATTAATGCGGTTTCGGGACAACCACGCTGATTCAAACAGGAAAGTCAGCTTTCATCTGGAGACACTTCCAGTCAGTGATTACGATAAGAATCTCCAGCTCTTACATGCGGTTGCAGTGGATCTTGTTTCCATGTGACAGGGTGGAGCTGATGTTTTCAGAAATGCCGGTGTCACATATCTTCTTGTCTCCGTGTGTCACATCACAGGTGAGAGAAAAGCTCTCATAACTGGAATTATTGAACAAACAGAAGTGATTTTAATAACTGATAACATATGGTTGTATACGTGCAGGAGAACGTGTGTGTGAGTGAGTGAGTGAGTGAGTGAGTGAGTGAGTGAGTGAGTGAGTGAGTGAGTGTGAGTGAGTGAGTGAGTGACATACATCATCCAGGCAGGCTGGATCTTGTAGAGGGAAGTGATTTTAAATTGCAGGATTTCATCGTTGCCATCGACGTCGTAGACTTCAGGGCTGCCGATGATCCTCTGGGTTCTGAAGTCCGACTGGAAATTGTCAAAATAAATCTGCAGCACTTTCTGCAGCGCCCCGTTGAGAAGGATCACAGCTGTGATAAAGTCAGAGCAGATCAGCGACTCAGGACAACTCAATAGCTTCTATGTTTAATGTTTACATTTTCAGATTCTAGCAGGTGTTAGTGGTTTTATTAGTTCAGATTTGGAATAAAAATTAAAGAACAGTATAGAAAAATGTGGATGCACGCCTAATTTGATGTTTTATTAATCAAGTCCTAAAACCTTCATTGACTTTTTGGATTGCTTCTCGTGCACACGCACGCACGCTCGCACGCACGCTCGCACGCACGCTCGCACGCACGCACGCTCGCACGCACGCACGCTCGCACGCACGCACGCATCCATTTTAAATTTTTATTGAGATTTAAACAACTAATAAACAAACTTTGAGCCTTTCCATAAATAATAAACATGAACTTTTAAAGATGTGATTTTTACCAGTGGAGTTTTTCCTGATTGGACATCTAAACTTAGAATAGGTGACATTTTGTTTCAAATGCTTTTTATTGCTTTGTGTCGTTTACTTTGAGTGACTTTTTCTTACAATGTCAGAAAATCTCAACACCAACTCAAATGTATTATTATGCAAATTTGTAGAAATAGAAAAAATAAAGAGATTGCTGCATTATTTTTTAAAATTCTCATCTCTTTGTAATCCAGAAGAAGATGAATCAAACAAAGCTGAGCTGATAAAAGTTTTTACTCCAGGAGGAGCAAAATACTATTTATGAACAAACTTTTTAATGATGTGATTGAAGATGAGCGTTATTTCACAAATGATTGATTTCTGAACTCATGAATTCTTTGTTTTCCACCCTGGACCAGACCTTAGACCATATCTCACTGGGCAGGAGTTGGATAGGGCACATCATAGTTAAGATTGTTTTTCTGCTGTTTTATGACAACGTGTCTTTATTTTGACCCAGTTTTTTTCTATTTTACCCTCATCTTAGTCACAACTTCCTCTCAGATTTATCTCCCAGGACTATTTTGAGATTAAACTTAATTTTTTGGAACATGTTAGAAATTCCTGCGACACAAGAATGAGGCAGAGAAACAGATACAGACAAGCATCATTAAATCTACTCACCAGTCTCACAGTCGGTCACCTCACTGTGACTCTGTAACACATGAAGTACATTTTCTTTATTAGAGCGATTATACTAAAACAACAAATTAAAAACACACAGAAGCTTTAAACCGTGCTGGTGCTGACCAGATTGGTGCTTCTGACTCGGTTGACCCCGCCTATTGCATCCTCTAATTCTTGACATGAAAGTCCAGACAGAAGATTGCTGATGGTGCGGACGCTGTTCACAACCTCAGGGACAATCACCTGGGACTAGAAACACGACAGAAAAACAACAATTTTCAGCTTCGACACACTGATTCAAACGGGCTTGTTGACAGCAGACATTTAATGAGGGCCGCATTCCATTTCTTCAGCTTAAGTCTGCTCCTTCCAAATGAGCCGTCTACTGCAGGTAAGATATTAGTTGTTCATACGCTTCTCCTCTTTATGATGCTCGTGTTTTATCTACTGACCTTAGTTCTCATGAGTTCTGCTACTTGTTTGTTGTAGGTCTGGAGAACATCGACCATGCTCAGCCTGTGAGGAAGAATAAAACACACAGAAGTCAAGCATGGCATATTTTCTACAAACACACACGGTGACTGCACAATCTCAAAGTTTGTGATGGAAACTGTTTCTAAAAGCTAACGGGAAATGTTTTGTTTTGTTGTCGCACTTGGAGGTGTTGTAGACACTGACGGGACGCAGGAACTGGTTCGGCTGGCATGCAGTCATGTCATCTTGAGCCTGCACACACATTCAGACACGGATTAGGATCAAAGACAGTTAGTTTGTAATAAATGCATAGGTATAAATCTCCTTTTGTCCTATACTTGTTGCTAAAGGCCAGCAGTCATGGCTGAGCTCTGAGTAAACCAAACAAAGTCAAGAAGTCAGGGTGTGGGACTTTACAGCCTCGATAACCCTGATGACGACGACAAGCTCACTGGTGTTTGTGAAAGCAGCTTTTCAAGTCTGATGATAAGGCTGTCCCAGATCTGAGCAGTGGGAGGGGACTTACATCTCTAGCCAGATGGCGCTTCAGGTTGTTTTTGGGGATCAGTCGAAGATTGACCACCGATTTTGACTTGTCATAGATCTGGACCGTCTCGTGCATGCCAAGCAGCTCGTCACTAGACAGAGACGGTAGAGCACACTCAGAAAACTGATCTGTGCACCTTGGACTAGAACAAAAGCTACAGAGAAAAGCAGAGAAGCGTTCTTGAGTTGATGACAGACTTACCTTCTAAGAAACTCATCTGAGTCACACATTTTTAAAAGATAATCTCCACTGGTGTTGGCAGGGTAGTCCAGCAGCTGGCAGAACTGAACAATGAGATCCTTCACCTCCCTGTTCACTGAACAAAGGATCAGAGCTCAGAGTCCACAGCTTTAACACATGAAACCCAGGTGTGGTATCAAAAACGATTTCATTTCTTCAGATTAGTGACTAGTCACATGAGTTAAAGCTTGGACTAATTCAACTTCATGCACTGTGCAGGATCTGCAAAGACCCAAGAGCCAAACAAAGAAGGGCTACCAGACAGAACAGCCTTTAGGCAGCTAGGCTAACACGAGCTAACCTACCTGGAGTGGGGAGAGGAAGCTGGTGATTGACCTCCTCAGTGGACACGCTGACTATCACCTCCACCTGCTGCAGCAGAGCCGGGTGGACGTGAAACAGTCGACCCCATATGATGCCCGGGTTGTGGGTTCTGTCTGTGTGGCTGTACTTTGACATCAGCCTGTGAGAGGAAAAAACAACACGCTGCAAAGAGGAAGATGACTACAGAGAGAAAAGCTGAAAAGGTTCTTTAATATTTTAGGTACAAAGTTTAGTTTCAGTTGGAGGGATGAGGATGTTCTTACCTTGATGTTGCCTCACAGAAAGCAGCCAGATCCTTGGTGCTGCCCTCTGGAGACTCTATTAGGGTGATGGCCCATGGGTCCTGAAGGAGCACAGTGATGTAAAACATTCATGTTAGATCACTCCTCATGTTCTGATCTCATCTGGGAGAAAACGAGTTGAGGTACTCACGTTTTTTTCTACTTCTGTCCTGGAACGGTTCAGTTTAGGAGAAGAACAAGAAATCTGCCTTGTGATGAGGTCAGCAGGGGGCCTGGGGGGCAGAGGAGGGGGAATACGGGCTGCCAAGACAGGTGAGCTTGGGAGTCGTGTCCTCTGGATCCTCTGTGGAACAGGAGGTGGCGGGGGCGGCTCACTTGGACGGTAGAGAATCCCAGGAGGGCCGGTGTCCGGAGGTTTGGGTTGGGACTCAGGTGGGGTTAGAGGCCAGGGTAAGGTACGGTTATACACATTACCTCCATTATTCCCTTGGATGGCGTGGTATTGGGAGACGGGGCTAGGTACCAGAGGCAGTGGCGTGTTGGAATCAACAGAAGCTTTTCTCTCAAACGGTTCTCTTCGTGTTTCAGAAGGATCCATTGGGCTTTGGGACTGTGGCCGTTTGCTAATTTAAATCTTTGTGAGTTCTCACCTCATAGTGAGACGCCACGAAGAACTGTGTGGAGGTAGAGGCGAATCAAACCACAGAAAACATTATAAATCTGATTTGAATAGATCAGTGACTTCAGGAGGGAGTGAAGTCTTTTACAGGAGTTAAACCGAACCAAAGGTTTGTTTAATTATTAACAAGCTTTCAAATCCTAACAGGAAATCCACCAGAGCGCGCCTCTTTATCTGTGGCAGAGCTTTGAAACGCTCGTCTTACCTCAACAGGACTCAAACCTCTATTTACATTTTCTAAACAGAAATGTTTAAGCTGTAAATACAGTAAATAATAAATACAAATAACAGAATCTTACAGTCACACCACCAAGTTTAACTCTAGTTCAGGATCCCAGAATACAGTCGTCATGAAATAAGGAGTTGGTTTTGAACACATACCATTATAGCTCTGCTGTCCTGATTCCCATTCTGAGTCCAGGTGAGTTCCTGTATGAAGCCATGCTGAGCGGGTCTAACCTGTACTGCTCCTGCTCCCGTCTGAGCCTCCTCCTCCCTCCTTCTGTCCCTCCTCCTCACCTGCTCCTCCAGAAGACTACAATAACATCACCTCTGCTGGATGAACTTGAGCATTACATCAGATCAGATCAGTGCAGCAACTCGTCCCACTTTCTTTTGAAAGTTTAACAAAAAATTCCCAATCAGAGAAAAGTTTTATAAATAATAGTAATGAATATTTTTGGGAGTTCCAGCTGACTGCACCTGTTGTTTTACGGCCTCGTGTGTGATGCACAGAATCAGCTGATCCACTCCTCTCTCAGGAATGCCAGAGAGCAAGTTAGGAACTCAACACCGCTCGGATCCCGTTTGTGTTTTAGAAATAAAAGAAGCAGGAAGGAAACGTGTCAGTTTTCCGCAGTTAGCATTTACAGTGAGTCTGATTGACTGGGAGTTTTACATTTTTTAAGGATTTTTGGAATTCACCAGCACAACTTTCTCAGACGTCCGTCTGCAGCAGGTATGGTAAACGTTTCCACAGCGGCAGCTGGATGTTCTGTTTGACTCTGAAGCTCTAAACCAAGACTTGGAGGTGACAGCTCTCTGATGAAAGTCAGGATCAAGCTGAAGAAAGATGGATTTTAACTACACGACTGCCTTTACATCAACACCTCACAACAACCCTGGATTTCCTGGTTATTACGCCCTCATCCCGTTTTTCCTCCTGGTTTTGATTGGATGTGCAGTAGCAGTGGTAAGACCTGTCTGTATGTTCTCTAAAGCGGTAACTGGAGCTCTCTAATGCTGTGCTTCCCTCTGTAGGTTGTTTACATCAGAAGGAGATCAAGGTAAACTGGTTTTTTTCCTTTTTTAATTTAATTTAATGTTTTAAATCTGGTCCCAACATATTTCTCTTTGATATTTCCTCTGCTCTAGATTGGACGAGCTACGCCACCGGCTGATTCCTCTGTACAGCTACGACCCTGCAGAGGAACAGGAGGAGTGGGGTGACGTAGGTGGAGGGAGCGAGCAGGCAGAGCTGACTGTGAGAAAACGTCTCTAATAACGAGGGTGGAGAGTGTAATTCTACACACCAGTGATGTCACAACTTTTAATTATGAAATTATTTAATGATAACTGACTTCCTGATCTACAACATTTTATTTTCTTCAACTCAGACCTGTTGTCCAATTCATTATTTTAATTTGAAGCTATTATGTTAATCTCACACACACACACACACGCACACACACACACACACACACACACACACACACACACACACACACACACACACACACACACACACACACACACACCTGATTATGCCAACAGGCTCATTACCATGCACTAACGTGTGTCTCCTATAATTCTGCACGCTGTCATCTCACTCATGTTGGTTTTTAGAAGTGAAATCTAAACTCAGAGCAGAAAAGGAAGAATTTCTGTTTTTGGTTGATTATTTTTTGTTGTATCAAAGATTCCTGGCAACACATTTCTGTTGGAAAGCCTGATTAGTCACCAAATGGCCTGTATTTGATACAGCACCTCTAGAATCCTGGAACCCCCACGGTGCTTTACAACACAATCAGTGTAGCCATAGCTGCCCTGGGGTGCACTGACAGGGCTGCTGAGCACTGTCTCCACCGGTCCCTCTGACTGCCACCAGCAGGCAAGGTGGGTTAAGTGTCCTGCAACGGCAGCAACAGACTGAGTGGGGATCAAACCAGCAACCTTCAGATTATGGGGTGGATGCTTAACTCCTCAGTCCACCACCGCCCGCACCTATAACTTATAAGGATCATGCATCTATGGAATAATGATGGAAAAATCTGGCTAAATTCTGCCACAGTCTGCTACCAGGTATGTTCTAGTCTCAGGTGTCTGACTGGGTCCTAACTGGCAGCATCAAACCACAGTCCCCGAGGGCCCATGTCAGATTTGACAGGCTCCTGCAGAGCTTGATGAAACGCTGAACTGGTAATTCAACAACTGAACCAAGTGTGGTGGAGAACTGAAACATGCTGGACAGTGGACCTTCAGGACCAGAGTTAGACACCACTGTGCTGCTTGATCAATCATCTAACAACTTCAAACAAGATCAGTAGGAAGCTGCCTACATTTATTTATTTATTTATTTTTATTTAACCTTTATTTAACCAGATGAGTGGATTGTGAACCCATTCTCATTTACAACAACAATCTGGCCAAGAGGCAGCAGCAACAAGTAGCTTTGCACCAGAAAACAACAGACAGATAAGATAAAACAAACCGGATAAAAATAAGATAAAAACAGACATAAAAGACAGTTCTCACAACAGCGTTTCATGTTCCATGGGTGCATGATCCTTACAAGTTGTGCCTCATTGTAAAGGTGACCAGTCAGGTTTGTTCAACTTTATGAAGCAACAAAAAATGATCAAACAAATGTTCTTAGTTTTTGTGCTTAGAATGCAAAATTATTCAGATGTTCAGAACTGAAATTATTTTAGTATTTTCAAAGTTTATCTGTTTTTGTGAGAAATACAGATAAAACATGAAAAACTAGAGTGTGGTGCTAAAGTCCATTTATTTCGGTAATTCAGCTCAGACTGAGAGACCATCTAAAGGCTCAGGAACCCTTTGCAGGTGTTTTGGATTCATTAGCTGATTAGAGTGTGACACTTTGAGTCTAGAATATTGAACCTTTTCACAATATTCTAATTGTCTGAGATGTTGAATGTGGGGTTTTTCATCAGCTGTAGCCATAATCATCACAATTAGAACAAGTAAAGGCTGAAATATCGGGTTTTGCATGCATTGAGTTTATCTCATATAATAGTTTCACCTTTTAAGTTCATAGACATAAATGAACTTTTGCACCATATTGTAATTTTTCCAGTTTCACCTGTATAAGTGAGGAAGGGTCAAATCCCATTTTACCTGTAGTAATTCAAACGAGTGTGTCTATTGTTGTGTGTCTCACCTTTTCATTGTTGGACAAATGTCACATCACTCTGAACAACTTCATCCTTTACCTCTCCATGTTCCACACACCTGTTTTAAAACAAATGATCATTCAGATCCTTACTTTACCATAAACACGTTACGTGTTTCTGCTCTCTTAGTCGTGTCTTCTCCATTTGATGCGTTTATTTCATTTTCTCCACAGGAACCTCTGTACCAAGAGGCACAGCTGTCTTTCCCCTCCGACTACGGAACATGAGCAGAGAATCGGACCACAAGCTGAGCCGTCGTTTTATTGAATTTGGTGCACGGACCTATAGAGCAGACTGAACGCTGGACTCCATTGTTCTGTAGGAGACACCAGATGGCACCACAATCCTGTCTTTTGTCTCAAATAAGACTTTTTAAAACCCCTAACAGCACTTTGAAACCAGATATTGTGTCAACAGCAATAAACTTGAAGCATGAAAGTGTGAAACGCTTTTTCTTTGGCAAGTTTGCCTCTCAGCGCTCTTACCTTCACTCACACCTGTTAGTGATCAGTAATCAGAGGCTCTGGTGGTGCTGACATGTTAAGATGTTTGCTGGAGTCTTCCTCTCACTCACAGGGAGATGGGGACACAAAGACACAGGTAAACAGCACATTTACACTGAATACATGACTTCATTAATCTTAACCTGTCTGTGGATGATTTGCACCGTCTAGCATGGCTCCATCTGGACCAAGCTGGTCTCTGACCTCCATCCTTGTCCTCATTCTGGTCATCCCTGCTCTCACCCTGGACAGCCTGCTTTGTCACGTCTGTCCCCTGCAGCTCAAAGGCAAGTCCTGCTCCAACATCACCAGTCAGTGTTTGCCGTCCCAGCGTTGCTCCAGCTCCAGAGGCCGGTACGGCCTGGTCCACATCCTGTCGGCTCAGGGCTGCGTGGACGCTGAGCTCTGCGGCTCTCATGAGACGGTCACCTACCGTGGAGTTGAGTTCAATGTCAGTCACACCTGCTGCTGCAGGGACAAGTGCAACGCTGCGCCCACGTCTGACACAAGCCTGAAGGAGCTGCTGGGGTTGGTAGAAGCAGAACCAGACCATGATGCTGCAACAGAGGAACCTTGGAGTTCATGTGAAAACTTCACAGCATCAACAATTGCTCTTCCTAACATGAAGCTATGAGGTGTGAAAGGCTGAGGGTAGACCTGTTAGCTACCTGAGTCTCCAGCAGAAGACTAACATTTAATCAGATGTTTGCATTCTTTGTGAAATTGTGTAAATATGATGAAAGAGCGTGATGGTGTTTATGGTATTTATGGTCCAGAGAGATCAAGCATCCTCCTGGTCCACTGACTGGCTTCATCTGTGTGTTTACTGATGGATGCAGCTGAATAAAAGCACCGTGAAAAAGCTCCTGTTAAAGGTCAACGTTACTCAGATTTTTAATACATTTGCAGTGGACTCTGGTAGGAATGAATTGCTTGTAGAGTATTGTAAGTGATGTAAGCTGTAGATCTAAGGCCAAACTTTTAGGAACTGTTTCACGGGCAGATAAATAGTTGGCAGACCTCAAAATATCTCCCAATTGGCTGCTGAAAGGACAAGGAATACAGCAAGGATCGTCATAGCAGACATGGTCATCCACTCTTTTGCCAGTTTGAACCCCTGAGCTCTTAAAGGCATTATAGGATGCCTCTGGCAACCAAAAATATGTTATTTGTTCCTAGTGCTGTAATCTTAACCAATGTAAGTGTATCCTTTTCAAAATATCGGTCTTTGTTTTTAACTCTTTGTCAGGAACTGCCCCACCATATTTAGCCTCGCTGCTGACCCGTCATGTCCCTTCAAGATCGCTACGCTCGGGTCAGAGTGACCTCTAAGTGGTACCGCTGTCAAAGCGTAAGTTCAGAGGGTGATCGGGCCTTTTCAGTTCTGGGTCCTCGGCTTTGGAACCAATTGCCACCAAGACAGTCCAGATCGCTATCCACTTTTAAAGCTAGGCTTAAGGTTTTTCTTAAATCTATTTTTTAGTTTTTCTATGTTTTAATGTTTTGATCATCATGGTTTTGTTTTTAACTCTTTTGTCTTTGTTTTATTTCTGTATTTTACTACATAGCTTTGTGTTTATTACACTGTTCAGCACCTTGGGCCCACTTGATTGGGGGTAGGAAGGGACTTTATAAATAAACTTGAACTAAAAGTTAAGATCCAGCTATATATATAAACTCAGAGTGACTGATCATTTTCAAAAATGAGTAAAACATGGTTTCTGAGTGAACTTGGTCTTTAAGTGTAATTGATATTAAACACAGGTGTGCTGAAAGGTGTGGCTTCTTCATGAGGTTCTCCAGTCTTTGTGGAAATAAGAGCTCATCAGGAGAGACTTGGAAAAGTTTAGGTTGAAAGGATTTCAAAGCTGTGAAATGACTCGGTAGGTTTCTCTAAAGTTATTGTGAAACTTTTATGGTTTCAGCTTTCTAACATTGGGATTAAACATGTTTGGGTAAATTACTGTTCAGGGTCTGATGGGGGAACTTCTTTTGGCTTAATGGTTGTCTGAAAGGCCAAAGAGGAATGAAAAAACAAACTCCAGAATAGTTCAGTAAAAGTTGAAATGTGAAAGTTAAAGCTTAACTGTTTGACGTCATACGTTCAGCACTTAGAGTTCAAGTTACACAGATATAAAATTCTCATGATTAACTTGTCAAAACTGCAATCTGAAGGCGTAGCTCAGATTTTATTTAGTATTTCTGCCTAAATCTTAACTTTTGCATCCCCAAATCTTAAATAAGTGCAAAGTTTTATCTTTCAGCCAGAACATGTTGCAGCTCCTTCATGTTGCTGCGTTGTGTCTTCTCCTGTTCCTGCCCTCGCTGTGCTGCGAGAACCTGCTGTGCTACTTCCTCCCCATCCTGGGAGAGAAGGGGAAGACGATTGAACCTACCGTCACAGAATGTCTTCCCCACGAGGTCTGCTTTGAGGGCGTGGGTCGCTATGGCAACTACTCAGCCCTGTCTGCCAGGGGGTGCATGCTGCAGGAGCGATGCAGTAATAAAGCCAACATCCGTCTCAAAGGGACGTTGTACACCATGAGCTACAGCTGCTGCGACTGGCCTTACTGTAACTCGTGTGTTGCTGTCCGACCTCTGGTTGTCACTGTGACTCTAGCGGCCGTCGCTGCAGTGGCCTCCAGTTGGAGTTAATGGATTAATGTGAGGTGAACACCCAGTCTGAAGACACTGATGGTGCACCTTTGTGACGTGGGATGGTTTTATCTGATCTTTTATCATTGTGTATTTTTAATGGTTTTCATGTAATAAATCTCTGAAAATACATCAAATATGTTTATTTCTGAGCGCTTTCACTCATGTTCTGCTTTAGGTTGTCCTTTTACTGTTTGAAAAATCAAACTAGGTTTTTTATGAAAATGGGAAATTAAAAATAATTTGCGAGACAGAATGGGACTCAGCTTAGCAATGTTCCTGAGATGGAAGAATGAAGAGCGAACCAGAGAACTGACCTGAGAATCCAGGGTGAGAGCTGGGTCAAAGGTCACACCAAGATTCATGACAGTTTGGTGTGAGAAGCAAGCTGACCAAGAGAGTCTCTGACTTTGGGAACCAGCTTGTCTGGAGCACAGATGAGGATCTCAGTCTTGTCTTCATTCAGCTGTAGAAAGCCATCCAGGTTTTAATAGAGTCTAAGCAGGTGTGCAACAGCTGCAGCTTAGACATCTCATGGGGCTTAAAGGAGATGAACAGTTGGATGTCATCTGCATAAAGATGGTAGGAGATTCTTACCTGTCAGATTGCTTTTAAAACTCCCTCATTTTAAAGCTATGCTAATTGGCATTGACTGAAACGACACTTTAACAGCTAGTCTGAACAAAATAGATTTTCTTTTTTCAAGTTAAAACTTGAAACCCAAAAATGTCAGAGCAATGAATGCAATCACTTTTAAAACGTTTACTTCAGCTTCACATTAAACATCTGTTCTGGCTAAAACACAATGATCCTGCCTCAGGATTCATCAGAAATGCTAAAGTTAGCTGCTGCTGCTGCTTTTTCCAATTGGCTCCTGTTTTTGAGGGTTGAGACCAACATCAGAAAGAAGACGTCTTTTTATGTCATCAGAAAGCAGAGCTTAGCTGTTTAGTTATTAAACTTTATATGATAAAAAAATTACTTTTATAAATAATTTGATGACCATAAAAATGATTAACATCAAGTCTATAGGATGAGAATTTTATCAAAAACCTTTGTTACATCCAGATCGTTTTGAGAACATTCAGACACCAACTAATTTTACATAATTTTATTTTTGATCACTCAGTCACATAAAAGCAGAAAAGAGCTTCTACAGAAGCCTGGATGTCCAAACAAGGAGTGTGTGCATCAATTCTGTATGGAAGAATATTGATGATTGCTGCACCACAAAGGGAGAAGGGGTTAGAAGTATAAATATTGGAATCTTACTTTTTAACATGTGCCATATGCTTCCAGTGTGTTTTGCCATCATTCTACAATCTTAATTTGCTCTTACCTTTTGAAACTTCCCCACAATAAGCTGAACGCCATCCAGAATTTAAGGTAAGAGCATGCTTACAAATCAAAATGTACCAGGTAAAAGTTCTGTGTGTGTTTGTTTGGAGCTGATATTAAAATATAAATCTGATTAATTTGTCAATCCTACTCTGCACAGACTAGCCGTTAGCGCTTCTGTCTGGTCATAATTAAACTATTTAATTTTCAAAGAGCTACCTCCAACACGTTACTAATTTTTCATAACATTGCTGCAAAAAAACAACAAAATAATCCTCCAAGGGTCTGAATTACACAGCAGCAACGACGAGGCTTTAGATGAAACATGAAACACAGTTGGAGGTTTGACAGTTCTTTATTTCCCTTTTATAAGGCTGCTGGGTCTCCCCATAGTGGATATACATATATATACAGGAGTTTGCTATACTGGAGTCACACTGAGGGCAGAGGGTCCATATTACACAGACTTCAAAAAACAACACTGATAGAGCTTCACCTCCAGGTATCAGATATCAGCAGAGAGGATGGAAGGAAAAGGGGGGAACAGCACGAGAGAAGGAGGAAGTAAAGGAAGAGGGGAGATGACGCAGTCTGAGCGCCTGACCCGACTGTCTAATAACTTAACACTAGAAAATAACATACAGATTTCACGCACAGTGCATCTTAAATAGGTTACGTGAAGAACCATTTACCATAAATATCTGTATTTTCAAAAACCAACATATATAAAAAATGATTTAAAAAGAAAAAAAAATCTTGATCAGTCTTTATTTTTAGTAAATTTTTTTTATATTTTCTTTCCCGTCGTCGTGCAAATCGTTCATTTTAATTCTTCCACTGGTGTGTTTTGGGGATTTGTTTTGCACCCCGCTCACACCTTGATCCAATAAACATGGAGAAGGAAACAGAACCCAGCACCCCCCCATCCCTCCCCCTATAATAGCATATGAATAAGTAAAAAACGACAAAAACAAACAAACAGACAGACAAACAAACAAGAAAACAAACAAACGGAACACCACAGTCAACTCATCACAAAAAGAACTCACAGACACACAGAACACCAAGAACACAGTACTTTTTTTTGTCTTTTTTAACTTTCCTTTTCACTGTTATTCCTCTTAATGATCATTGTGTGTCCTTCTCCTGGCGCGCTGGTTTGGCGGCAGCAAAGTGGTTCTCCCCCCCTCCCTTGATGGCTCAGTGGAACTGGGAGGCTAATCTCCAATCAGCTGGTCAGTTCGCCAGTGACTTGTTATCTTTCAAATTCACAGTGTGGTAGGAAAAGATGGGAGAGGGTGGTGACCTGAGGGAGGTGGGGATGGGAATCAGAGGAATGACAGCAACAATTACAAAACAACTAAAAAAAACACCCAACCATCCTTTTTGGGAGCGGGGGTGGGGAGTCATCAAAGTGGACGCTTTATTCTTTCCTTAGTTTGATTCCTGTCGATCCGTGCATCTGGGAAGGGTTTGTTTGGCTGGAGCGCGGCAGTAAAGGAGCCGAGATGGTGATCTGAATCCACCAGAGGATGGGTTTGTGGTCAGGAGGATGGGGACGTATGAGGCAGGACGAGGTGTGATTGGCAGGTTAGAGATCCCTTCTTGTCGGGTTCAGGCACGCTGCTGCAGTGCCCGCCGCTTGCGGCTGTAGTAGTGACGCATGCTGGTCTGTCTGGCAAAGTTCATCATGTAGTTCTGCTTACGCGTGCTGCAGGGACACAAAGTCAGTAAAACAGGGAGGGAAAGAGGAGGATTGGTAACATTAGTGACAGAGTAAAGGACACATTTACACACACACACAAACAAACACACACTCTAATCCATGCATGCAAAGAGACTAAATGGTTGAATGCAGTTCCAACATTCTCTCACCTCCAGGTTCATGCTGTGATTTTCAACCAACCATGACCTCAAACACTCAACAGCTGCAGAAACAACACGGTGCAATGTGACACACTCATGTGTTACTTTACACGCTGCACAAATGGAAGGCTGGTGAACACATAACTAACTAACAGGATGGTGCACAAGACAGAACACACATTCTAACACAGCTAAACTCTGACTCTGAGTGTTTGAGGTCAGAGTTCAAAATAAGATGAAAAGAAAAAGAACAGGTGCAGGATCCTGAGCAGGAAAGGGTTTTAAAACTAAATGACAGAGAAAAGCTGCAGAAGATCACTCTTGCTTAGCCTGTTTATTGCCTCTTCCATCCAGCAGGGCGGTGCCAGTGAGCCAGAAGTGCAGCCAGGGCAGGCAGGGGTCTCTGTGAAGCGGGTGGGAGGGCAGGAAGGACTTGGGGAGGTGGATGATGGTGTGTGTTTGTGTGTGTAATGCCATGAGGGTGGAGGTGTTATGACCAGCTGATAGACTGCATGTGTTATCAGCCAATGAGAACTGAGAAGGAAGCTCCTGGCTCAGAGACAGGAAGTGATTGTTGTCCTCAGACAAACACAGACAGCCGTGATTGAAGAAAAAAAAAATACAAAGTATGTGAAGTTGCTGCACCAGTCGATCCGTAAAGCCATGCAAGCAGGCGAGGAGGTTTAAAAGTAATGATGAGATGTTCCCTCCTCAGTGTGATGAATACTGGATGGAACAAGTGTCTTCCCCTTTAAAGCAACACTAAAGAGTTTTAAAACTTTAAAGCTATTGCTTTCAAAGTGGGTTTCAGTGATTCTTGAGGCAGAAACTTCACAAACGTCAAATTGGTCAGCACTCTGCAGCCCTCTGCTGACCAGAAACAGCATTTAACAGTCATGTGGGACAGGTAGGTGCACTAGGTAGAGTTCTCTACCTGCTTTATGGCTGTTAGCTGCTTACTCTATGAATAGCTAATATAAATGCTAGCAGTTAGCTTTTTAGTTTTAGAAGATCGAAGAAAAGGAATCATTTTGTTTTGTTTTGTTGGCATCATTCCGAAGCCTGGAAGTAAAAGTAAGAGAGTAATGTCTTTGGAGGGGAAGCAAAGACCTAAAACCAGAGTGAACATCAGCGCAGTCTACACTAAGTGAAAGGTGGCTATGAAATCACAGACTGATGGTGACCTGGCGTTGTTGCTACTGGACTACTAATATTTTTTGTCCAACAGTGTGGATCTTTTTACTTCGTGGCTTATTTAGTATCTGTTGACTCGTGTTAGCGTTAGCTGATTGTTAGCGCTAGCTACAGCAGGGTTGTTTACTACGGGTTATTCCGCTTTCAACCAATAGGACGAAGAGGCAGGGAACTCTTTAGTGCTGCTTTAAAGGAGGATGTCTGTTTCAGCATCAGCAAAAACACCGGCGCATCCGGTCATATCAGGAAAACAGGTGCAGATAGAGTGATGAAGAACATCACACGTATAAACACAGATATGAAATCACTGACATCTAAGTACACAGAACTTATTCAGGTCCACACCAATATATGGAAACAATCTGTGTCTTTGTTGGCTTCATGTTACTGTTTATTATTCTACGACTCCTTTCATCGTGTTGTGTTGAGGTGAATGTTTTCCCTCATTGAGTCAGCGAGCCACCACCTGAACCCTGTGGGCAGTTCGCCCGCCCTTTGACCTGCCTGGGGTCGTTCGTTTAAGTGATGGAGATGAGCATGGAGGGGATGGGTGGGGCTGGATGTGTGTGACATCAGGAGAAGGGTGTCTGCAGTGTAACAGGGAGGAGAAAATAAAACGGGGAAGGGTGTGTGTGGTGGGGTGGTGGATGTGTGTGTGTTTGTGGGAAGGAGGGGGGGCTGCATTCAGAAAGAGGCGGAAAACTTACCTGACACTACAGCCATGCCAGAGGGAGCAGAATACAGAAGAGAGCAGAGGTTAGAGCGCGAGAGGGGGGAGGCAGGAGGAGGAAGGGACTGCTGTCTCGTAGAAAGGTCTGGGGGGGTAGGAGCCCCAGCCTGGGGAGGCAGAGACCCAAAGTTGGAGAGAGAGAGAGAGAGAGAGAGAGAGAGAGAGAGAGAGAGAGAGAGAGAGAGAGAGAAGCGAGTGAGTGGGAAAGTCAGAGGATGAGGAAAAGAAAGTAGGAGAATCAGTGGAGACGTGTGACGAAGATGTAGAGATAAAAGATCGGAGGAGAGAAAGAACAGGAATCAGTTTGTTGGATGCCAAGATGGTGAGAAAACAAGGGAGGAATAAAAGAATAAAAATAAGTCAGAGGAGGATGATGGAGGAAGGTAGGAAAGGATGCAGCTCAAGCATTGGAGCGAGCACAAACACGTGATTGGCGGCGGCGTTATCGCAGCAGGGAGGAAAGGCAAGACGAGCAAAGAAAAAGATTGAGCAGGAGGAGTGTGAGGAAACGTGTGTGAAGGAGTGGTGAGCAGAGAGAAATAAACAACAGAGCAGAGTGTGAGGGTCACGATCACTCTTTTCAGCAGACACTGTTGAAAACTGAGCAAATGCAAAGGAGGGAGTGGGACAGGTCACGGCCATGGAGACCAGGGACAGCTCAGGTTAGGCAGCGGTGTGTGTGTGTGTGTGTGTGTGTGTGTGCATTTAGAATATGAAATGCTTTAATTGAGCACTGAAAGCAACAGCAACATGAAGAGAAAGTTGGTGCCATGTTTAGATAGTGTTAGTAACAGAGATCATGATATCTTCAGCATCCTGCAGAGTCTCCACTCGTGTTGTTTTTATCTTTTTAAAACATGTTTTATTTTGAAATAAAAATAAAAGAAGGTATAAAACTGAGAGATTTATCCAGTTAGGTGTAAGAATAATGTTACAGTAACATAAAACTGACTTTATTTCTGCACCCAGTGAAGACATTCATTTTTAAATAAGAAGTTGTTTTTCAGCAAAGCAATAATAATATTCTGGAAAATGTGTTCTGCAGATTCCCTTTCCAGCTGTATTCCTGTAATGGCCACCAGGGGGCAGACTTGTTGAACGATAATAACCTTCAGAGGATGGAGGATGGCTGCTCATACTGAGCCCCGTTCTGTTGGAGGTTTCTTCCTGTTAAAGGGGAGTTTTCCTCTCCACTGTCGCTACATGCTTGTTTAGTATGAGGATTGTTGAAAAGTCTCTCTGACAACAAGTCAGTGACTCGTGTCAATCTGCTGAGTTTCCTATAGGAAGCTTTTAACTAATTGGCTTAATGAACAGTTGGAATGTTTTACTTTGTGAAGAACCTAGAGACGACTCCTGTCCTGATTTCAACTGAATTAAACTGAATTACAGTTTTTCTTAGTTGTTTACACACAATATTTTATACGTCAGACACAATGACTACAACATGTGACTGATGAACCAATTCTGCTAAACTACAAGCACAATCCTGCTTTACACTCACAGTGCAGTTTTAAAACAAACTTGTCAAAACACTACACACACGTTTTTGCATTTGGCACAATGTTCTTGAAGAAAATGTCTTGTTTTCACAACAAACACTCTCATTCAAAACTGTAAAGTCAGTTGCTCGATACTAACTCATCAAATGGGTAAACGCCTGTCACACATAATTACAATTAAGATATCAGAGCATCATTTTCCAACCATGATGTCATCCATCACCATGCTACCCTTGGCCCCTACTGGTTAATGACTGCCACATTATTTAGTTGTTTATCTCCCTCAATATTCTCCATTCTTCAATCCTATTGAAATTTTTTCTGCTTCGATATGGAAGGTGTATGACCAAAATACACACACACACACACACACACACACACACACACACACACACACACACACACACACACACACACACACACACACACCCCTCTTCTCCAA
>SSNS01000383.1:290918-301078 GCA_006937985.1 Aphyosemion australe
TTCCACTTGACATGATGCCACATTTCCTGGATGGTTTCCCTCCACTTATGAGTGTGAAGCGCTCAGCATCCACGACTCCACCTTAACACACAAGTAGGTGCGTGTAAAAAACAAAAACAGGTCCAAGTAGCTTTAACAATCGTTAGAAAAAGCAGAAAATGAGAATACAATAGAAGTCCAAAAGGGGTTTGTGTTAGAGGAATTAAACTTTTATGCTGATGGAGCTCTGAACTGTTTGTTCTTGGGTTATGCTTAATGCACAAATCTCTGCTTGACTCATTCAGCCAAAGTGCTCATAACGAACAACATGTGTTTGTGTTATCATATAATATCTGTGTTCAGCTGTAACCTATCTCTCTGTGATTCACTATTAACTGCTGTGTGTGTATAAACCTGGAGCATCCAGGTTCTATCAGAACAACAAGTTACAGATCAGCTGTTTGTCATATCATCTGTTTGTCACATCATAACATGCCTAAGTTTGCATAACATGTAAACCACTCCCTCATTTTCTTGGTAATAAAAGACTACAGCAGAGAAGAAACAGACAAAGTGCATGCTGAGGTCTTGTGCCTTAACATATGCTCTCCTCTGCAGAGAATTTAAAACTTATTCACTGGTGTCTGTCTTCTGTTTTCCCAAAGCCTGGTCAATTGTAGGGTAAACGAATAACCCTGACAGTTTGAATTAAAGCAACTGGACTTCTTTGGTTTCTTGAAGACGTTTCGCTTCTCATCCGAGGAGCTTTGTCAATTCTGACTGGAATATGGGAGAGTCGATCTTATAAACTGTAGCTGTCTATTGCTGCGTAACTTTACATAGGGGAAACAAAACAACAACACAAATGCATGGCACAACACAGGAGAGCCACCTCTTCAGGCCAAGACTCTGCAGTCCACTTACACCTGAAGGACAAGGGACACACTTTTGAAGATGACAAAGTACACATTCTGGACAGAGAAGTTAGATGGTTTGAGAGAGGAGTAAAGGAAGCCATCTATGTCAAATGTGACAAACCTACATTAAATAGAGGAGGAGGTCTCAGGTTTCACCTTTCCAACACCTATAATGCTCTTAACCTTATTCCGAAACAGTTCCACTCTAAGTCACACCCTCCTGCATCTAATCAATACAATGACTCCAAGGATAACGACTCCTCAGGAGGTAGGGAGGAGTGCTATTCATAGGTAGTTTCTGCTCCTTAAGCAACAACAAACAGCTACATTTTATAAGCTCGACCCTCCTATATTCCAGTCAGAATTGACAAAGCTCCTCAGATGAGAAGCGTAACAGTTTCAAGAAACCAAAGAAGTCCAGTTGCCTTCATTTGAACCCCCTTTGGAATACCATGACCTGGATGACTGAGAACCTTCACCAGCATAGCAATAGAAGACAAAGCAATTACTGCATACTTTGGAAATCAATCGAGTATGAAGTAGAGCGTATAAAAGTACAAGAACACAGTGAGTTAAGAGTGTGTCGGATTTAAATCTTTATTCAAAATACTGAAAAAAAAGACAAAATGCATCAACAAAGATCTTACATAAAGGCTCTTAACCAGATTATCTGATCCAGGACCAGTTTCAGTTTCAACTATGTTCTAGGGCATTCAGGATTTTATCAGTAATAAAGAACCTGTGTGAAGCAACTAACAACAACTCGACTCCTTCATACCTTCAAAGTCCTCCTTGAGGAAGTCAGGATTGGGCGTATCAGGCACAGAGCAGTCAGGTCCAGAGTATCCAGGATCACACACACAGTGGGCCCCGCCCACACAGGCTCCATGACCGTTACACATGTCCTGACACTGCGGGCCGATGTAGACGTTATCGAGCGCCCACGTTGGAGGAGCAGAGCCAGCTGAGAAGAATCCCTGGTACCAACGGAACCTTATTGACCTGCGTTTGAGATAAAAGTAGATAAATAGCAATAATCTTAGACATGATAAATAAATGTGTTGTATAGCAGCTGTGTGCTCTTACCCACACAGGCGAAGCTTTCCAAAGTGAATGACCTCCCTCCTCCAACCTTGAGTGGTACCAGGGAAATAGATGCTGGCAGGGTGAAGTTCTGTGGAGCAAAGGGACGAGGGCTGTGGACCACCAGCACACAGGGGTACCAAAAGGTGCCACGTGGCGCCAAAGTCCCGTGAAAACTCCAGGCGCACCGGGTGAGCGGAGGAGCTCTCAGCTGTGCAGCCCACGTTGATCTACAGACACAAATACACACAGGGAAACGGAGAATGAAGGGCCCGTCATGTGCTGAATAAATGTTTTGAATTCTGCTTTGAAACGAACTCTGTGTACCTCAAACTGGATGATGGTGTTCTCATTTACGTCAATGTCCCTGGTGGTGATGGAGTGCTCTCCAAGCTCGCTGGAGACAAACACCATGGCTGACTCATCCTCCTCTCTGCGTCAGTCACACAAACCACACACAAACACCAAGATTACTGAAACATCCTCGTACAGGTTTCATCCCCAGTGAGCTCATAGATCAAACACAGTAACTGGTTTTTCCTTACAGGCCAGTCTTCTGATACGGGCAGTAGAGACCAATGTTCCCACCAGGGTAGAAGAGCCAATTTGACTCATTTGGACCTTCCTCAAAAGTGTCGATCACCACCGGTGGTTTGTGCAAAGAGCTGCCATCGATGATGAGATCATCTATTACCCACACCTCCTCCTTTTTACCTAGAGGCCAAAGTATGATGGAGATGATTATACACGTTTAAAGGTCTTCATGCTTCCTCACAGCGAGTCCACTCACCACTGTTGTAAGGCTGCCAGAGTCTGAATCGGGTGGCGTTGGTCTGAGCGCTGGCTGGCAGCGGAAGGTGGAGGAACAGAGTGTCCGTGGAAGCTGGAAAGTAAAACTCATCCAGCAGCAGCCAGCTGATTCCTCCGTTCACAGAGTACTGCAGCAGCACTGAGTGGGACCGCTCTGGGACACCTAGGATCAGTGATTAGTAGAGAGGATTAGTACCACACCATCACCTGAGGAAAAAAACATGAAATAAACACAACTAAACCAAGGAGGAATGGAATGAAATACCTTTAGTGATAAATTTAAAAGAGAACTGGATGTAGAGCGTGTTGGTGCAGTCCAAATCTCTTGACACGATCATTCGCAGACCATCCTAGAAACAAACATATGAGTCATTGTGATTTTAGTTCAGCTCTGATTCATCTCTGTTTGTGTTTAGGACCCCTACCCCTTTAAAAATAAGAGCAGTGCCAGATTTGAGAGGTTCTCCGCTCAGAGTTCCCCTCTCTGCTCCGTAAACCTCAGGCCAGGTCTCCTGCAGCAAGTTCTCATTAAAGTCTTCTCTCAGGACAGATGGCAGCGGGGCCAGTGGGACACAGTGTGCCCCCCCATAGCCCTTATCACACCTTTGTGAGAAGGAAAATAAGTGAATGAAGGAAAAACAATTGCATAAAGGGAGATACTTTTGGATAAAACTCAATAGAGATGGAACTTTAACAAACATTGCAGGAAAAAACGTGTTATATTTACGTACACACAGCGTCCGTTGTCACATAGACCGTGTCCAGAGCACATCCAAGGACAACCAGGAGCAAGTAGCACGTTATCTAAAGCCCAGCCCTCAGCCCCTGGGGTGAAGTGGGTCTGGATCCAACGGAACCTGGTCCTCGGGGAACTGAAGGGTTCAAACACCATCAGGTCAATATATTTATCACTCAAATGTAAAGGTTAGTTCTAATTGTCCTATAGAAGACGTACTTGGCAGCACTGGGCAGGTAGACGGTGATCCTTCTCCAGTGTTTGTACTGAGTTGATGTGTAGACCGAGCTCTGGGTGTAACCAGCACAGCCGATGGCTGGGGGAACACACTCCGGGGTGATGAGAGACCAGTGACGACCACAGTCTGTAGAGAACTCCAGTCTCACCCCGTGGGAGAAGGAGGTGGACTTACTACAGCCCATGCTCAGCTCAAACTGCAGGAATGATGAACCCGTTACCTCAAAGTCCCAGCTTTCAGCATACCTCGGCTTCTCTGCAAACACAGTGAAACACAACTTTTTCTTCTGCATCTATCAAAATCTGACGGCAGGCTGCAAAAACCATGAATGCACAAAAGCACACAAATGCATTATGACTAAAGAACAAAACTAATGTTGAAATTTAAGGATTTGTATAAACTTATTCAAGTCACAAATAAAAATATTTGCAAGTTAAAATGACTTTAGAGCACCATCATGCACGTTCTTCCATTTGCAGATTCTACAAAACTACATTTCAACTTTCTGTGTTTCTAATTATTTAAACTAAATCAATGTATTTAATCAGTTTGGTTACCTTGACATAGTTTTAAAATTATCTTTTGCAAACAGTGAGTCAAACTAGATGCAATTGGGGCTGCAGATGAATAATAAGCTAAAATCCTGCAAATCACAATTATAAAATTACAACTAAATAAAATAAAACACAAACAGATTTTATTCTTGACACTTTAAAGGCATACTATGCAACTTTTTCATAGTTTTAAATCATTTTCTTGAGCCAGTTTGTGCTAAAATGACCCGTTAGAGGGTTAATGAAATGTCACTCAGACCCCCACCACCCTCTGTGGCCAGAATACCACACTTGCAACTTCAGAGTTGGCGGGCGCTCCCTGTTAGGTCCCACTTTAGTCTTAGGCCCAATCCCAATACTCGCCCCACACCCTTCTGTGAAGTGCACTTAGAGGAGGTGTGCCGTAAGGCTTTGTGTGAGTAGTACTCAAGTGTGCTGAATTGGGACAGGGAGCGTTGCATCACTGACCGCAACGCATGCCGGGATGCCTGTCGCTGTTTGTGCTACTTTAAAAAGAAATCTTTTTTAACAACGTTCAAACAAACAATTATTTGACTAAATTTAAATACATTGCTGTCTGTTACAGCCCCTGGCTGTTTTGTGTTGTGTTTTAAACTATCCTCTGTTTTCCTCCCTTTCCTAGGTGTGTGAGAGGAGAGCACCTGCAGCAGCTGTCCCAACTTCCAATCAGCCCTGACACTACTTTAAAGCTCAGCCACTCCTCAGATTCTGGGAGCAGCAGAACAGGAAGAAGCTCTGTCTTGTTGTCTCCCCGGCGGTGGTTATGTTCTGTGTTTTCTTGATTTTTAACAGTTTGTCTCAGAGTTTAAAGTTTAAAGTTTTAGCTAAACTGTGTGTTAACCCTTTTGGGTATTTTGGAATTTCGGTTGTCGGTTTTCCCTGAGTTAGCCTGTATGCCTGTAGGAAGGTAATGTGATGCCAACTTAAGGTGGCACTCACTTTGGGGGAGGCGACCCAGTAAAGATGGGAAAACATTTAGTAAGGTTTGCCAATTCCTCTGAAACCATAGTCTAAACATTCAGAGCATAGATAAATATCATTAATTGTCTTAAAATGAACTTCATTCATTTGATAATACATATTTTCAGAAAAGGCACCTGAGCCATTGCTCCACCTTCTTCTTAAAATTCCCACGCAGCAATGGATTTTGGGTAATACCCTTGCCCGAAGACCACATCGATGCAGACTTGGGCGAAGTGCAGATCAAGGGTGCAAAAGGGGCTTGGTCACCTTCCACACTTGAGAATCGGGACACCCTACGCACTCTCACCCCTGGCCGGGAACGTGCAATTGAAGGATGCAAAGGTGGAAGAGAAAGTATTGGGACTGGACCTTAGTATTGTGGAGCTGACATGCCTGGTGCTGCAGTCTGCCTCTAACATGTTTCCTGCATGTTTTAGATCAGGGGTTCCCAAATCAGGGGCCGGGACCCCCAAATGGGGTCCCCACAAGATTACAGGGGGTCCCCATAATTTTGTCTTTGCTGAGGTTGTGAGGTTAGCAAGACTTTATTTGTAAAAATTACACTTATAAAATCCTAATAACACCCTACAGTATAATCAGAACTCCACAGAAAGGTTATAACTCTGTATGTCTGTATAAAGTTTGCAAATTATTACATTTAACGTGTTTATGCGTGTAGGAGTTGGGGTTGGGGGTCCTGGCTTGTCTTGGACACAGGCAAGGGGGTCCCCAAAGAAAAAAATTTGGGAACCCCTGTTTTAGATCATGAACACAGCTGATTTGTTTGATTTAGTGATGAACCGCTCCTGTAGACACTAATGAAGGCTGAGGAGACATTTCAGCAGTTAGATTAAGGTGTTAAAAAGACGAACGCACAGTGAGGAGATAAGTTTCACTTTTGCTTTTACAACTGAATTAATAACGGACTCTAGGGGGTGCTAAAAGCAAGTCAAAACTTCATAGTTTCCCTTTAAAAAGATTTAGAGCCAAATCGGACATCAACATCCTTTACAAATAATTAGTTTCAGTTAAATTCAGGCAAATGAAACAAAAGTATAACTGAGTGAGTTCTGTGTCTTATGAATGTGTGTTCAACATGTTCACGCAGGAATCCTGTGTTTACAGATAAGCTTGCTTAATGAACATCCCCTTTGTGATTCCGTATTAGCACAAACTTAATCCACTTGCAGCTTGGTGGAAGAATAAATAACAGGCAGGAAGTTCAGTCAGCTTTGTCTCATTAATAATGCAGGATCCGTGTCATCACAGTAAACTGGAGATTTAGTTTCAGCTCGTGGTTGTGGTGCTGTGATGATCCTGTACAGCCACTTGTGAGGCTTGTTGAGCACTCTAGGTGTGAATACGAAGCACGCATCCAGAGTGTAATACACGCACTTTAGTTATGCATGCATTACACACAGTGTACTCATACTGTTACCTCAGCATTTTGTGAATTGCATTAATGAAAGTTGATGAATGTGTCTGTTTCACTCACTATCTATGGCCTCGGAGTTGAAGGTAAGTGCCGTGTCCAGAGACAAACAGTCCACGATCACCTCCCCGCCCTGAATACGGTACCAGTTGTGTCTCAGAGGGGTCGTTCCATCAAATTTGTCATGGAAACCTGTTCTGGAGCTGTCATTCATTCCAATCAGGACATCATCTAGGGCCCACTGGGCAGAGTGCTTTCCTGTGGGATTGAAAAGGGAAGAATAAATTACACAAAAACAAAATGGATTCATCAATGTTGGTGCCTTATAACACAGTGGGCTCAGCAGATGACTGACCTTGCTGTGGCTGCCACCATCTGAATACTGTGTAGGAGGTTTTTGCTGGAGGTGGAAGCTCGATGGTCACCACTTGGGGCTCCAAGAAAGAACTAAAGTCAAGCTCTCTCAGGAACTGCCACTGTACGCCATTGTTACTGGAAAACTGAACAATGACACCTGAAAGCACAACAAAGGCTATCCCTGTGAGATATGGAGTCAGGTTAGATCCATCAGAGTGACAGCAGGTCAAGTTTAAGACGTACCTTCGTTGCGTGAGCGTGGTCTGGTGCAGGTGGGTCCCAAACTCTTACTACCAATCCGGATGTAGAACTGAGCCAACCTGTGTACAAACATCAACAAAACTGACTTTCATTCTTATCCCTGTTGCTGTAACTTTGTGAGAGGAACTTAGATGGGTATTTTACTTACCGGGTGTTGGTTGTGTCTAGAGGCACTGTTCGAGCTTCTCTCCGTCCAGGACTGCTGAAATACAGAGCCTTGCCTTCACCAATGATGCCACAGCCTCCTCCAATCTGTCCTCCACTAATGCTCTGCCAGAGAGGACTCAGCTTTCCTTCAAAACCCTCAGTCAGCTCCGTCGGACTGGCTACAGATGGGACACAGCTATCCTGCTCAACTTGACAAGAAAGCAGAAGTTAAAAGAAGTAAAATTATAATATGTCTTGATTGTTTTACTTTATTTGGTGTTCCCTACTCTACCTGTGTAGCCCATATCACAGAAGCAGACTCCAGAGATGCAGTCACCGTGTCCTCCACAGTGGTTTGGACAAGGCTCAGAGATGTAAACCCCATCCAAAGCAAACGCTGGTGCATCCCGGTACACGCTACTCTCCTGGAACCAGCGGAACCTGGTTTTACTTAGAAGGGAGAAGATAAGATGGTTAAAGTTTATAAAATCAAGAGGCTAGAGGTCGTTTGTATTAGGAACTCTCATTCTTTAAAGAACGTTACAGAAACAACCAACACATAGATGCAATTACATGTCTGTTATCATAGCTACCTGGCTGCAACATTACGAGGTATGACCACAGTGACCCTGGTCCACTGTTCGTAGTCCCCCGTGTTGTAGACGGTGGGTTCTCTTAGCTCACGCCCACTGCCTTCGCAAATCCCCGCCCCCGGGGTTCCTGGGTAGCAGCCCTCTCTGACCAGAGCCCAGGAGCGACCAGCGTCGTGGGAGTACTGCAGCAGGACTGGGGCAGACGTGCTGAACTCTGACTCACAGCCTATGTTCAGCTGGTGGGATGGTCACGAAACAAGAATTTCAACTCAAGAAATAAATTTCATGTCCTTCAGTTTGTTTGGTGTTGATTCATTGACTTCATTTTCTTTAGTTCTCACTTTAAACTGAAGTGTGTATCCTGGACGAAGGGCCAGGTCTCTGGTGACAGCCACCCTGTCCCCATCGGAACGCCCAAACACCATCGCAGAGGGAGTCGGCGCACAGAAGCTGTCATTGTTTTCCCTCTCCATGCCTTCGTTTCCCAGCATCAACCAAACACTCATCTGGTTCAGAGGGTAGTCAAAAGCTGGCTTCTCATAAAAGTTCTGTACAGAAAACAAGCAGCAGCTTATTGTTGTGTTCCACTCAAAAAGGGTTTTCAAGATTTCCAAAGGCAATTATCTCTAGACAAAACAAACGATGTTACATAAATTATAGGAAAAGATAATTCAAAGGAATTCTGGACCTGTGGTAGAGTCGGACTGGCCATGGGGATGATGTGTTTCTCCCTTTCGGACAAAATTATGACATCATCAATCGCCCACTGGTCATAGCCCTCTCCGGAGTGAAGAGGCTGCCACCAACGGAATCTTGTAGAGGGAGTTTTAGACGCCAAAGGAAGCTCATAATGGACAAAGCTGTGAACGGAAATCATTTTTTAAGTCATATAAAGAATTTACGATTTTTCTTTGTATTAACTGCAGTTTTTTTTTTTTACCGAGGTTTGGTAAAGTCTGTGAAGTACATCTCAGCTATGAGACCCCAGCTGATGCCGCCATCGTTGCTGTACTGCAGCAGAACTCCTTCTTCCCTGCTGTCTGCCTGGTTGCACTCCGCCCAGTCTCCGCCCACCCGCAGGTAGAACTGAACAAACTCCGCCCACTCAGTATCCAGGTCCCAGCTCACGAGCTGCCTCAGTCCAGCCTAACAAGACACACATTCACACATGATTTAGTTTTTTTTAACACCACATGAAGGACTGATGGACATTTGAAATTTAAAGACTGCAACAAAATGTGACAACAGATGCGCAGCTGCCTGATAGCTGTTGCTCATTTCCAATCAAAGGAACGAACTACAGAAGAATGTTGTGTGACCCTTTCACAGCAATTCAGAGTTCAAAGGTCAGCCAGCTTTGGCAGCAAACACTAGACAGTAATCAGGCGAAGCCTACCTCCGCCAAGTTTGCACAATCCTCTAAAACTATTTGTTTTAACAACACAAATTAACCACATGTTCAATCTGGAGCTTGATGCGTGCCAAAACACTCAGGGATCAGTGCCAGGGTTTACGTCCTAAATCCATAAAAAATGAAATCAATTAAACCCGTCCCAGATGCACATTTGCATCTAAATTTAATTTATTGAATTTTTGGTAAAGATGATTTCATGTTCTACCTTGCTGAAGTACAGCGATGATCCAGAAGAGACCACACCACAGCCCATGTCAGGGGCAGCCACCTCTCCACCTATCACCTCCTGCCACGTCGCCAGCAATGCATCCTGGGATTCAAAGTCTGAGAGAACGCTGGATGACAGGGGGGAGGACGGCTGGCAGTCTGGTCCAGAAAACCCATCATCACACCTGTGAGAGAAAAAAAAGAGTTTCATTCACCTGTGATGATTCACATTCTAAACATGGGTGTGGTGGTGAGGACTAGCCTGCAATGTCCGTGGTCACACCAGCCATGTCCGTGGCACATGTTGGGACATTGCTGACCGATGTAGATGTCGTCCAGGGCCCACTCGTCCTGCTCACCGTAGTAGCTCTGGATCCAGCGGAACCGTGTCGCGCTCGACCTGAACACAAAACAGGATGAACACTTCAGTCATAAAGACCTGTCTCTT
>SSNS01000383.1:306299-399825 GCA_006937985.1 Aphyosemion australe
GACCGCATGAAAGCCAAAGTTCAGCTAGGTATTTATACAAACTGTAGATATAGTGAGAGCTGTCATTTTCTCACGTTCACCTTTGCTTTTGCAGACCAATCAGAATCTATACTAACGCAGTCTCACACAAACTAGCATTAATAAGGTCATCAGTCCTTGTCTGAGGAGGAATTAGATGGACAGATGAAACATTTACAAGGAGCTTCGCTGAGTAATTTATCTAAAATTTGGCTAAATCAAAGCCTGTTGGTGTGCAAATTTGTGTTTTATGAGTCTTCCCCCATGTCTCAGTTTATAATCTAAGATGTTGGTTTGAACCTTTTCTCCCAATCTGAGCACTGATGCTACCTGGCCTGAGAACTGTCAAGAGGAGCGGTGACCAAGTGTCTCCGGCTGTCTCTGTTGAAAACCAGAGCTTTGCCGCTGGCCAGCACTCCGCATCCAAAGCTGACTTCAGCACCACGAAGCGATGAGAAGCTGTGGTAGGAGGAGAGGCGTGGGCTAGAGAAACCCTCAGACAGGAAGGCTGGGAACGTCTGGGATGCAAGTTCACAAGCTGGACCGCTGAAGCCCGGGTCACATCTGTGTGGTAGAGTTACAGAGGAGGGAAGAGAGAGAACCATTAGCAACAGTGGAAATTATAAATGAGAATAAGGAGGCTGAGATAATGAAAATCTATCAATAAACCATAAAGATTAGATTCATTTTGAATGGAGATCATTTTGTGTTGGAACACATTGACTTTAGATTTATTAGGTGTAATAAAGTGGATTCTTACTTGCAGCCTGTACGGGAACAATGTCCTCTTCCAGAGCAGAATCGAAGGCAAGCCGGCCCAATGTACACTGAAAAAAACAAGAACAGGGATGAGTTTTACCAAAAAGTAAAGTCACAATAAATGTTGTGACATTGAGAGCAGAGTTTACTGCCTTATAAGGATCAACAACCAGGCATTAAATCATGTGACATTTAGAAATAGAGATTAGATGTTTCTAATGGGACAAGAAGAAAATTAAACATTTCACTTTTGCTGCATCAGAGCTTTATAAATCAGCACTGTTGAGTAATCGTTGGAAATGTTTCATGTCCAAGGAATCAGACTTTATTTTAATAATAATGAAAATAATTAAGAAAAGGTCTTTGGTCATCATTCTTCATCCTGCTAAAGGTCTGTCCGTGTTTTTGTTTTGTTTTATTATTTATAATTTTCATATTTGGATTCCAGTTCTTGTATCAGTTCAACTATTAATCTACTTGCCTCTGAACACAGTTTCATATATAAAAATTATGATTATTGAAATGAAATATAAAAACAAAATAAGCATTGTGTTTCTTAAAAACATAAGAAAATGACCAATGGGAGAAAAATAATGAATTCCTTGTTCTGAAAAACTTTCTGTATCATTGTAAAGGGATGAAAATTAAAGCCACGATTGGAAAAAAAAGATCTTTAAGAATTATCTTCTTTATTTGGTTCAGCATGGTGCATACTGTTCTACTATCACGATCCTGACCCCCGACCCCCACCTCAGTTCTAATCACCCCAGAACTCTTCCACCTCAGACCCAAACCTGCCCCAGTACTCCAGTAACCAGCCTTCATCCCTCTAGTCATTCCCCTCTGACCAAACCAGCCTCCAGACTCCACTTCCCATCATCCTCCACACCGGACTTCCTGCCGACGTCGCCAGCCTGGGAATACTTCAGGAAGTCAGAATCATAGCTCGTGGCTCAGTCATTGTTTGCTGGGGATCGAACCGAGAGTTTTGAGCCTCCCGCTTTTCTGTCGAGAACACATTGAGCCATCTGGCTCATGAGTCGTGTAGACATTCAACTACCAGTAAGTGGCTTTTCTTTATTCTGGAACCACTGCACGCTCTTGTTTCCTTTGGAGCTGTGTGCCACGGTTCCTATATTAACTGCGTGTCTGTTCATACCCAGTGTCAGTTCACTCCGCGCTTGGGTCATACAACACGCCACATTTAAACTCACACTTGTGTCTGTTCAGTCCCGTCTCAGCCAGCTCTTGACACATACATTTGGCTACTTCAACATGGTGCTTTGTTTTGTCTCAACACATCACATCATACCCAGAGTTTAAAAGTTGTTTTGTTCTTTTGAACAATGAAAGACAATAGTTAAGTCGTCACAGTAACACAATACTGTACGTCTCCTTGGTGATACTGACGTCATTTTGGTTAAACAATAAAAAGATAACGATGATGTTTCCTCACAGGGTAAACATATCTCCAGTTAAACAACTTTAATCCATCATCCTTCAGTTACACAGTTTCTCACCGTTGTCTATGGCCCACATGTTGCCTGATCCAGAACCAGACTGCTTCCAGCGAAACCGCGTGGTCTCGGTCAGGGCAGCGTTGGGAAGAGGAATAGAGATTCTGGTCCACCTGAGGAGGTAGGATACAGTTTGTCAACACCACCTTAAAGCTCCCAGACACAAACTCTGTGTGTAAAGGTGATACCCGCTGTAGTTGTCTGAGGAGTAGATGGTGCTATGCGGTAGATGTGGTCCAGCACAGAGCTCTGGTAGACACTCTGTGTGCAGCAGAGACCAAGAGCGACCAAGGTTGGTGGAAAACTCCAGACTCACACTAAAGAAAGGAAAGAAAAAACATCTTAAGGACAACTTCCCTTTCATTTAAGCTATGTGTCACAATTTAATGCACCTGTAACTCCAAAAGACAACAACAGACTATTTGGAGATAATTTATCTGGGGCTGCATCCTGTTGGAGCCTCTTTCCTCTGGAAGGAGGCGCGATCCATCATAACAAAAACCACACGGCACAGCAACAGTTGCTTTGCAGCTGCAGCTGAGCTGCTCAGTGTGTCTGAGCAACCTCCTCATCCCCAACAAAGACTGACTGTGGCACCATAAAAACTGTTTGCCTAAGATTTGCTGCAGTGCTCATTTCTCCACATCATCTGTCACACACCATGTACATATACTCAGATGTTTTTATGTGTTCATATTTCTTGCATGTGTCTCTTGCACCAGACAAATTCCTTGTGAGTCTAACAAATGATTCTGATTCAGAGTTGGTTGCATTGAGAAGGTCACAGGCTTGAATCTCGACTGTGACCTTTCTGTTTGAAATGAGCATGTTTTACCCATGCATGGGTTGGCTTTCCTAGGGTACTCCAGTTTCCTCGCACAGACCAAATGCATGCTTGTTAGGCTAGTTGGAGACTCTAAATTGTCCCTGGGTGTGAGTGTGGTCTCTGTGATGGACTGGAGACCTGTCCAGGGTGTCCCACACCTCTTCACCAGTGACTGCTGGAGTTAGGCATCAGCTCCCACTGACCCTACTGAGGAATAAGGAGTTAAAATGATGACACACTCCTTAAACTTTCATTTGTTTTAGAAGTCTGTTCTACCTTCAGCTTCTGCAGGAGCCACAAACTTTAACAGCAGTTAACCAGTATGTAGGAGTCTCTTTTGCAGCTGCTTAAGCTGACACGCTCAAACCAAGTCTGACGAAGCGTCGTACCTGTTGGCAGGCTGGTAAGAGCCACAGCCGAGGTTGATGGAGAATTGAGCAACATGTGTGTGGGTGCCAGGCAGCACAGGGAGCAGCTGCATGTAATCCACAGCCCACACGTGACGGTTTGTCCCGCCGTGCGAACGCTGCTCCAAACAGAACTGGGTGACTGGAGTTTGCAGCTCCGATGGAAGCGATACTGATACCACAGCAGGAGTCTGAGAGAGTAAGGGAAGAGGTCAGAACAGGGCAGAAATAACAGATGTATTTGTGTGTGAGCACTCAAGACTAATCAAAATTGTTTATGAGGTAAATATAATTAAATTAAAAATCACTATCAGGGAACATTTGCTGATGTTTTTTTCATACAAGTTATGTGGCATAAAGACTCCTGTGTTTCACCTTGTACGACTGGTATGGAAGGGTGTCCAGAACCACACGTTCCCTCCTGCCCTCAGATCTCCCAAACAGAATCACATCATTCTCATGTGATTCTCCTGCATCACAGTCACCACCACCTGCACAAACATACAACAAAGAAAATTCATATATGTGCTGAAAGAATGTGACTGTTAGCCATGTGCACAAATGCAATGAAAGCTAGTCCAAGGAGAAATCTAGGATGCTTCTACCCATGGTAAAGTAGAAGCGGAGGTTTCCATACGATGTAGTGTCAAGGTATGGGGTGCACACTCTCCTCCGGCCCTCCTTCTCAAACACAAGCGCTGCGCCTGACTCGATCTCTCCACATCTGGTCCCGTAAACTGCCCCCTCTATGTCCCAGCTGAGCAAAAAACACAAGGACACACACACCAGGTCAGGTTCTGTAAATTAAGTTACTATAAAGTAACACTTTCTAATTGCATTCATGATCAATATGCACTTCTGACCTTTTAGGACTGTTTCTTACAAAAAGAGGATTGAACGTAAAGAACAAAACAAAATCCAAAAGAACATTTAAAGCTGGAGTCTGTAGCATGACGTCATCAATGAGAGGATATTTTAAAATTTCTTGCTCAGATACACTTGATTCTAAGTGCTGAATTATCTCCTCAGCCTTCATCGGGTTCTGCAGGAGCTGCTAATCACTCATTTCAATCAAATCTGCAGTGTTCAAGCAGGGAAACCAGCGCTCATAGCACACCCCCGCTATCATTACCACAGACTAAACAATAGTCTGATGTAGCGTAAGGTTGAATGCCACACAAAAGATGAATCCCTTTTTGTTCCCCTCTCTCCTCTTCCACATTAACTTGAAGTTTACAGACTGACATGAATTTAATGCATGTTGAGTTAGCATTCAAGCTAGGTTGGTGTGCTAAGCTGGTGTGCATCAGTGCGTCACCCCATGGTGCACGCCGGGGACTGGAGCACATTCTTGTTGATTGACAACTTCCTCTGGAGCATACACAACTGTAGATCAATGCTCTAGCCTCGCGTAAATCATTCATTTTGCTGCAGAGGCCAGAACCGAGTCAGATAGTCAGATTTAAGCATTTTGAAGTGACTTTAAACATTTTAGACAACACAACCCAGCTTCAAGTGAGTTTTGTTTGATGAAAAATCTGAAAAAAAAAAACCCAAAAAAAACGACACAACAGATTTACACGTGTCAAAGGTCAGCATTACACAACGTGGTTAATCCTGCGTAGTAAACAAACACACTTTGCCCGGTAATATTTGGCAGAAACCACTTGACATGAGAGTTACACAGGACACACACACACACACACACACACACACACACACACAAACACGCAGGTTTCTGCACAGTGGACATGTTAGCTTCTCATTATCTCTGACAGAAGTTAGCTCAGTGTGTCAGCTTTTCTCCCAACTTCCTCTGACTCCACTCGCTGCTTCTCACCCTTTCCTGTCCTGTTGTTAGTATCCATTTCCCACCTCATTCACAGCCATGTCGGTCCTAAATGACCCTTAGTGAAGTGCATCTTTGCCTCAACATCGTTCCCTGCCGACCTACACACGTGCAGGTCCATGTTGCCTGATGGCTGGCAGTTAGCATGCAGAGCAGCGTGTTGGACTGAAGGGAGGTCGTGGGGTTGCTGCAGAAACCTGCTTCCATTTGAGATTCTTCACATTAATGGAAAAGCAAACTGACAGACGTGGTGCATGAAGCTTGTTAATTACTCCCTGGCAGTGATACCATCTATCATCTCTTCCCTTTTATCTTTCTGCCTCATGCAGCGCATCAGACAGGGATTCTTTGCTTTCTGCTGTCCGGTGTGTGGGTGTGTTTGTGCTCTGAACAGATGGACTGCTATCTCTGTAGCAGTCAGAGGTACGCTGATCACCTGTGTGAGTCCCCACGCTTGACTTATGCAACACTGCACGTTTCATCACCAGACATATGACAAGTGACAGGTGTCAAAGCATTTGAATTACTTATCAGAGTACTAAAACCATCCTCTCTGGTACCTGTAGCACCTTCCAGTTTATACAACATTTATTCAGACAACAGGGTGAGGGATAAATTGGAATGCGGTTGACTTACTTTGAAGGTGGACTCTCAAAATCTTCCTCCCAGTAGCTCCTTCCCTCCTCTCGGTGCAGATCTATGTCTCTGGTGGAGGCGAAGCTTTGACCTGCTCCATCACCTCCATGGAAATACAGGGCGTTGCCCTCAGACTGACAGGCATGCTGCTCAAAGAAAGACATGAGGAAACTCAGTAGTTAAAAACTTTAAAAATACATAAAAATGTATATTTTCTAATGTTAAAAACTTGCTCTGACTTTGCATCATGGACTTTAGTTGTGTTTTAAATGATTTATCATCAATATTTCAGCCTAAAAAGCATGCTACAATCCCAAAAGCAGCAGCAACCAACTTTTTCTTCATTTCTTTTTCTAAAGATGTTTAAATCTGGGATAAAATGTTTAACAACCAGAATGCAAAAGTATCATAATCAATTAAACACTGGTAAACTAAAAAAGGTCAGATGACATATTAAATGCTGCAGGAGAGACATTTGCTGTAAGGAAAGAGTTAAATTTAAGCACCTTAAACTTTTAGGCTGTCTTGCATCATCTCTTCTGTCAACAATATTCTGTTTTCACTGAAGAGAAGTGAAATATTTACCCAGCACTGCTTGTTAAAAGATTTCAGGGGCTCATATTTCTATATTTAATTAGTGATGATGTTTCTGAGGTCAAACCGGAGCAGAATCATGTCTCTTTTTCACAAAGCTCTGGATAAGGATCCACAGAGATTGAATTTAGAGCTGCACATGTTGACACCCAGAAAAAAAAAATATTTTCTGTGTTTAACTTTGTTTATCTTGGCGTCTTCCACAGCATGTTTACCATATTGTGTTACAGACATGTTACCATTTAACACACCTAGCAGCAAATGATTTAAATACACGTTTTACAACATGTTTGCTGTGATTAATTAATAGTTAAAACTTGCTTTTGTTGTTTTTGCACTGATTTTAAATGTGAAATAATTTAATTCCATTTGAAAAGGACATAAACTGGTCACTGGACCTTCTATTGCATTTCTATAATTAGAGCAATATTAAAATAAATTAGTGAGTGAATGAAGGATGTTTATATGAACATCCATTGGTCTGTGGGTGCACCTTGACTGTAGCTCCAGGGAAGAAGAGCCAGTTAGCTGTATCTGGAGGATCCAGATTGTCCTCCATAAGGGGGGCCTTGTGGGCAGAATTGACCAGCAGCACATTGTCCAGACCCCAGCAGGACTCGTAACCTTCAGGTCTATGGGGGTTCTCCTGAGACCAGCGGAGTCGAACAGCCTCGGCTCTGGACGAATGAGGAAGAGGCAGCAGGTGGACGACTGTGCTGCTGTTGGTAGGAGCTCTAAAGAAAAGAGACACAAAATATATTTAATAATAACAAATGAAGCAGAAAACAAATAATTTGTTTCATGTGGTTAGAATTATCATCTTAAGTGTTGTGGACGGCTCGTTAAATGATAACAATTTGGAGAAATATAGGTTCATTATGATCAGATTGATAAGCTAATGGCTAGTCTTGGAGAGGACAAGACAAAAGTAAGTCATTAAAACAACTCCAGCCTCAAAAATGTTAAAGCTGATCAAGGAAAAAAAAATTTATAATTCACACCGCTGTAGATTTACAGTATATGGAGTCAAGTTGTTTATTTGAGCAGAAATAGCATCAGAGCTAATCAGCTAACACTTCTGTCAAAGGTTTTACAATTTATGCTTCCAAAACTAACAGAAATATGATCCTGTTTGTGTTATCTGTTAGAAATATTTGAGATTTTAAGACAACAGAAATTTACTTTGGAACTGGCCCTGCTGTCACTAGCTGTTAGCTCATTAATCACAACTAAACAAATACCTTTTTACAAAATGAGGTTATTTATTGAGCTGTTAGTTTTTCCACTTCAAAACACAAAATTGTTCTGTAAGTAAGTAAGTAAGTAAGTAAAGTTTATTTATATAGCACCGATCACAAAAAGAAAAATCACAGAGAACAACAAAACAAATCATAAAATCATAAAATGATCATAAATCAAACTGCAAATATATCATAAAACAAATGAAAGATAATTAAAAAGTCATTGTGCGGATGAAAAAAAGAAAAAACCCGCAAAATATTTAAGTAAAAGCAACTTTAAATAAAAGGGTCTTCAGCTGCTTTTTAAAGGTGACCAGACAGAAGCAATCAAACCTGAATGAACTAGAGATGTTTTGTAAAACAGAATGGTCCAAAATACCTTCAACCAGAATCCAGACTCTCATTGGAAGCTATAGGAAGCGTTTAGAGGCTGTTATTTCTGCAAAAGGAGGATCTACTAAATACTGACTTCATTTCTTTTATGTGGTGCCCAAATTTATGCACCTGCCTAATTTTGTTTAAACAATTATTGCACACGTTCTGTAAATGTTTCACTTCTCAAATATCACTGTGTGTGTCTCCTATATGATGTATTTAACTGAAAGTTTTTAAGAACCAACAATTTATACAGGAAATTCATGAAGACTAACAAGGCTGCCCAAACCTTCGCATCCCACTGTAGCTTCAAGGCTACAGAAAGCCTATGCTGTGACTGAGCCGCCTCTGTCAGATCTGAAAGATTTTTAGTCCAACTAAAAGTCCAAGAAAAAAAAAAATCCCCAAAATCCCAAGAGTCATAAAGGTCCAACAGAATCCAGCAATCAGGTTTTTACAGGAATTAAGACACAAAGTAGGGAGCTGAAATAGACACGTCTGCAGGCTTATTTCTTGAATAAAAATATCTTTCAGGGCTCAGCATCGACATACTATGATAGCAAATTGCAACTAGAAGACAGTCTCATCATACTACGGCTGTTTGAATGCTGACACACAGAGGCCAGGAGAGACGGATTAAAAACAGGTGGATCATCGAGACACAAACCAGAGAGAAATAACAAATTGGAGGAGGAGGTGTGAAGAGGAATAACAGGAGGGTGGGTGTTTCTAACAGACTGGATGGATGAGGTGGAAGGAAAGAAGAAGAAAAAATAAAGAAAGACCTGATCTTTTCCAGTGTGATCCATTCATCAGAGCTGTTGGTGTTGCCGCTCAGGCTGTACGACACAGTGATGCTGGGGTCTGAGTAACTGAACCGGCAGGAGCCTGAGCCTGAGGACAGACACACACGATCCACAAGTGTTCAGAATCTAACAGGTGATAAAATAAGCATTCCTTGTTTAATCAGAAGGAGTTTTATGAGTGAGTTAATAGTTATTCATCCATGCAGATTCCTTCAACTCTTCCTCCAGAACCCAGAAGGAAAATAAACCATGACTAGTGTCGTGATGCAGCAAACAGTCAGTCGTTTACATGGATTTACAGACATTAAAGGCTGTATGATAACGTCAGATTTACCATCTGTGTGTGCACAACAACACCGCACATGATGCTGATTGTGAGATTAGTTCTATTTTTAACAGAGCCTAATGTGTGAATGCTGTGAGGGGTCAAAGGCTGGTAATGGAGTAGAACCCCCAACGTTTACTCCGCCTCCACACATCATGTGACTGTGTGTGGAGGCCATACTCTGAATAAAGCATGCATTAACCCAGTGCCACCTAATGGCACAACTCTGCTAAACTTTATCCAGCTCTGCTGCAACATAACCCAGTCTCACATTAATGACCTCCAAACAGAGATGGAGGGGTGAGATGAGGCTCTACATGATGTACTCTTATTTCCTCCTCGCTGCGTTCCCATGAGAACTGCTCGATGGATGTAATGGACATGAAAAATACAACACCTCTGAAAACTCGGTCTTCTCAGTGTCTTTCCAGAATATTATAAATCATTCATCACTGTGATAGGTGAAGAGGACAGTGGGACAGAGAAGGAAAAGCAGGTCTGCTCACACATAACAGAAAAAAACATGTCTGTTTTCTGAAGAAAAAACATTTAAATATGAGATCTGACAGGGATTTATGAAGCTTTTATATGTATCTTTGCAGAGTTTGTGGAGATTTAATACTCACCCAGGGCGAACTGCAGGACTGAAGCTGTGCTGGTGTTGAGGGGTACGGTTGTCTGAGGAGGAAACACAAGACTTTAATTGTTATCACGTCTCTAAACGTATCCATGTGATCTTTATAAGTGTTTAAGGTTACAGCGCTGGCTATGGAAGCAGAGTCAATCAATAAAAACAAACCACTTCCATTCAGAAATCAAGTTATTTGCATAAGTGTTGATAAGGGACCAGGAGGTATCTAACTCTGATATCTCATCTTGTTTAAGTTGCTAAATCAGAGAAATACGACAGTTTAAAGGTCAACTTTACTCATATGTTTAATACAGTTACAGTGGTCTCTAGTAGGAATGAATGCCTTGTAAGTCGTACTCTGGGGAAAACAAGCTCTGGTGCACCTGTTTGAGGATGGAGACTTCAGCTGGAGGAGAGAGTCGTAGAACATGACAGGATTTGGAGACTTGTTTCCTGATTTTTGGACATCTCGTCTCTGATCGGCTAACAGCACATGACTACCACTGACTTTGTTTTGCAACGTTGATTTTTTATCTCCACAAATGACACAAGTTCTGCCTGGTGGGGAGTTGCTAATGCTAACGGTTAGCTTCTACTAGCCGAGACGTTCTCTGCTGTTTCCTGGACGCTAAACCAACAACAGCCTTCCTCGTCGTGAGTCAAGACGGGTGAGTCCTTGAATGTTAAGTGACAGTGTGACATAGATCTGTCAGGATTTTCTAATCCTAGAGTTTCATTGTTTATTTTCTCTGACGAAGATGCATTTGGTGTGTAGTTTTTTGATTTTGCACCTGAGTGCTCCAGCTCTACTTTCTTCATTTGTCCTCCATCTGTTGTGAGCACTGGTGCAGTGGATGACGCACAGAGCACGGCACTTGACTGTTTATTTTCTATCAGAGGCTAATGCAGGAAATAGGGGTAGAAGACTATTTCCATGTTCAGCCTGCATGAAAAACTCAGAGTGAACGATTATAATCTCCTCCGTATATTGATGAACTGTTAAATCCCTAAACTCCAGCAAGAAATATGAGGTCTAGCTCGCAATCTCTTTTAGAAATTCCAAGGATTCGTTTGAAAACTTGGGGAGACAGAGAGCGTTTTTGGTGGCGGGTCCGAATCTGTGGAATAGCCTTCCCTTACAACTATGGACTATGCAGAGTTTGGAAAATGTCAAATCCCTACTTAAGACATACTTATTTGAACTGGCTTTTATGGCAGGTTAATCCATTTTAGTTGAATGTTTTATTATTATGAGGTATTATAGTGTTGCACTATTATGTTTTATTATACTGTGGAGTTTGTTTTTCTGCTGATTCTTATTCTGTTCAGCACTTTGGGGTTGTGCACATAGCTGGAAAGTGCTATATGAATAAACTTACCTTGACCATAATCAGAAATAATGTTTTTTCAGTGAAGTTGACCTTTAAGCAGAATTGAGGGGAAAACAGCTGAACAGAAACACATTAAATGAGTGTATTCCTAAATTAATTATTTCTAACATGACTGCTGTGACAAAAACAATGAAAATATATGACTTAAAAAACAAAAATGAGAGTTCAGCAGTTTGATGTCACTTTCTTTTTGATGCTGCAGAGATAAACTCCACAACCAGACTATTTACCAAATGTTTTAAAAACTAAAGTACTTTTTTGTTTTCTTTTAAAATACAAGATCAATCAATAACCGTATGAAAAGCTTCAGGCGATGAGATGTCTTTTTATTTGTGTGTTTCTGGCTGTTTCTGCCTGTCTGTGTGTTTCTGGAAGTGTGTCGCTGTTGCGTTTGACAGAAGAGCTGCCAGGCAGCAGCAGCTGCATAAAACATCTGGAGCAGTGACAGACAAAAGCATTCTGCTTATCATAGAAGTAAATAGAGTCGTGAGGCAATTAAAGACTCCTCTGCTGTGAAACGACTCTAAACAGCAGAATAAAAAACTGTTTGAAATCCACTTTGTAGATTTTTAAAAAAGAACAAGAAACATATTGATGAACAACCGTTTCTGTGTGATGCTTCAGTCATTTAACAGCACGGCCGTGACACGTCACTCTAGTTGTGCATTTTTGCTTTGGAGTGAACAGTATGCACACATGTGCAATGATAAAGTCATTTAGAAGTTTGCAGACACCTGACAGAAGAGTGAGTTAAACATAAGCTTTGATTTTCTTTTCAGTCTTTTCTAATTCCATAATCTAACATCTCGTAGTGAAACAGCACGGTTAGAGTCAGCGTGCAGTAATTCACTGTGGATGTGGTCGTGTCAAATGAGTGGTTGAATTTATAGTCAATGGGTCATGAAATATCCAGTGGTTGCAATGTGGGCAAACATGGCAGTTACCAGCTCTCGCTCTCCAAAGTGCTCACAGAAAGTGACCGCTCTGCCATGCATCAGCACACCGCACTGCTCTCCAACCTCACAGTTACTGCACTCCGTCCTAGAGGAGGAGCAGAAACGGGGTTAAAAACACGAAACACGCTGCTAAAGATGTGCTGAAAGACTAGTTAGGACCCTGAAACAACTTGCTTCTTCACCTACCATATATTAGGGTCCAGCTCTCCTTGGACGTTGGAGTCAAAGTCATCTCGTAGCACAGCGTGTTTCCCGTGGAGCTCCACTACAAGTCAGCACAGTTAAACACACTTTGTGCAATGCCTGGTGTTTTTGAGAATTGTTGCTTGTGTGATAATAGGAGACGAAACATAAGAAAATAACAGCATGCAGTAAAATGCAGACTCACCAAGATTCGGCCTCAGCGGGGACTCAGTGGGAGCTGAAACACACACGGTTACAAGGTAAACGGTGGAAACATCATAGTATTTACACAGGAAGTCTGCTATTTCTGCACCTGATTAGCTTGCTTTTATTCATGAGGAGTGTATTAAACCAACAGGTTTAATGCTTAGTAGAAGAAAATGCATGGAGCAAACAAAAAGTTTTGAACTGCCGTGTTTGAGTCAGTGAGAACTAGAAAAAGCCAGCAATCTTGCATCATATCCGACTAAAACAAACTGTCTCTGTGTCCCGGCTGGCCATGGCTGCAGTCTCCTGTAGCTGCTCATGTTAATTCTTTTCAGTAATGAAAGGCCTGCCTCCTATGATTAATGGTTCAATGGCAATTAACCCTCACCCTCCCCAGAGGCGGCTGTACTGTGATCTGTGGCCACTGCCTGGCAAACACACCCAACCATCAATCTCTCTCAGGGGGACGGAGGAGGCAGGAGGTGAATGAGGGGCTGGGTGAGGGGTGGAGGTGTTAGAAATTAATGAATCAAATGCCAGTTAAAAATGGTTCTAACTCAATTAACAAAAACAATTTATAGAACAGAGTCTGCAGCCTCATCTTGAAACATTAAAAAGTAGCAGACGGAGCGAAACTTTGGACTGAAAGAGACGGAGAAGATCCACCGTGAAGTTTATTACGCCAACAGTGATTGATTAGGTTGGGTGGAAACAGTTTTCTAAGGTGGTGGAAAAAGCAAACAAGACAGGTTTAAAAAAATGTGAATGATGGTGTTTACTAAAGTCGGACTTGAGTGACAAAAGCATCAAATAATAAACTAGAGGGCTGTTGACACCGAAACTGATGAGAAGAAGAAATGGGCTTTCTGAGTGAATATTGAAATGTTTGAGACATCAGTTTTAAAAAAAGCAAACCACCTGTATCTTATAATAAGGTAGCTGCACCTTGAGTGTGATTTACTAAAACAGCTCATCGTATGAAGTTTGATGGTTAAACCATAACTTGGTGCTACTAATTAGTTACCACTGAGACACTGATCAATATTAAAGTAGCTCTCCGGAGTATTTCTTTTATCTGAAGGCACCATCTAGTGGCTGACGAGCGTATCAAGCCAAGAGTCCGTTGTTTAGAATTTTTAAGATGGCGACTGCACGTTTCTTGTTTATGAATGTGCTTCTGTAGCCGACAAACAAAAACACGTTGTTTTACAGTTATTATTCTCATGTCATGTTGTGTTTTCATATATTTATATTTTAAAGACTTACTTGTCCGTGAAAAGTTCATCAACGCTGCATCAGCCAAGGTACTTCCTTAAATTTGAAGCACGTAAGCGGTAGTCTAACGTTCTATTCTAGTCTATTGGTTAGTTCTGGTTTTTTACGGATTTTACGGGGCAGGGGGGGCTTAGCAACAAAATAAAAGTATCGCTTACATTATATCACACTACACGATAAGACAATCACTTTTATGGATTTCTGAGAAATCATACATAATTCCTAAAAGGAGAAAACTCCGGAGAGCCGCTTTAAATCAGCATTAAGAAAAGCAGAAGTTTGCACAGCTTGCTGCTTTGGATTATTCAGGCATGCGTTACAGTTTCTGCCCATCAGTGTGGAAGATTATTTACCAGTAAAAAATAAAAGTGTTCAAACTAAACACACAGGAGCTGCTGATTTTCCACCACGTTCACCCCTTTATGCCAGACTGTACAATGATTAAAAATACAGCAATAAAATAAAATAAAAGAACCAGAAAAATTTAGACTCTGGGTCTCAGTAGCTAAATATTACAAGTTATGACAGCAGTGCAGCAGTAAGGTCTGAAAGTAAGGCTTGTTTGGGAGAGGTGCCAGGAAAAAGTTTCTTCTCTCTAAAAAGAACATGGCAACATGGCTGAGGTTTTGAAAAAATGCATTTAAAAAAACCACAAAACTTCTGGAACCACGTCCTTTAGGACAGATGAAACCACACAGAAATCCCACAATGAAACATGTTTGATAAAAAAACACAACATAGCAGTCCAGACTGCAGGCTCAGTGTTTTAATGGTGCTGATTTGGATCCTCTAGCTGCTACAGAGCACCTTGTTGCGTCCACGTCTCTGAGACCATCTGTGTTATGGACGGAGATCTGGACCAAAGTGAGACATTTAGCAGGACACTGACCCCAAACACAGCAACAAATCTACAATAAACTAGCTAAACATGAGAATTCTGCTGCTACGGCCTGGTCAGCTGTGCATAAATGACTTTCTGCAAATCTCAATGAACTAAAAAAAAAGTTTCATATAAATGATAAAATTCCAACTCGGGGAACTTTTTACCCTTCCATTCATTTACTGTTCATTAACTCCCTTTATTAGGTGGAATGTCTTAAGGCAGATTTACTTCAGACTGGAGGTGAAGGATAATCTGTCAGGATTTTCTCGACTCAGGATATTCCTGCACATCTGATAAGAAACATTAAGATAAAACAGCGAGGATTCATTCCAACATTCCTCAGTTATTTAAGACGCTTTTAAAAACATCTCAGAAACTCTGCCTGAAGCTCCCAATAAACAAAAGAACCTGAATCTAGAAAGGAGGGATTATTTCAAAAGTGCCTTCTGATTTCTTTATGGTCTCGCAAATGTCTTTAATTTGAGCTTTTGTTAGCTGCCCTCGTTTCTCGTCTCCGTATCAGAATGAGGATGGATATAAAATCCCTGCAGCGATGGCGAAGTTTCATGCAGACTGTCGGAGCTAAAGTTTTAGCGACAGAGTTGGCTGGTGCGGTGGCTGCTACTCTAGCGACCCATAAAGCTCAGCTCCATCGTTCGGCGATTAAGCCCATTAAAAGCAGATCAAAGAACTTTCTTTCTCTCTCTCCCCTTTCCTTTTTTCCTTTTTAATCCTGCAGTATTTGCTGATTCAGGAAACGTTTAGGGTGCCCAATAAAGTTTTTCTTATGACACAGCTCTGTTAACATGTTCTCCAAAGTCATTCAAACACTTGGATGGTTCTGCTTTCTGTATTTCTTCTGCCTCTGTCTGAACCAAGCTACATCTCAGATAGCCCATTTGGCTGGAGAAAGAACCAGTTTTTTTTTTTCTGGTAGGTGGATAATCCTTTCAAGCTTTCAAAAAGGCCTCATTTACAGTTTTCCTCTTCTTTCACACTCTCCCACATCCCCACATCGTTCCATCTCCCTCCGCCTCACCCTCTGCACACCCAGAGCAGACAGTGGGGCTCATTTCACTTGGTTTAATCCCCTCTCACTTTCCTAAAGACTTCAATTACTGCCTCCTCTATTAGCAGCTCATCTCTACTAATGCCTGTATCTTCCTGGACAGAGTTTAAACACACACACACACACACACATGCACACATGCACACACACGCTCACAGCTATGGCTAGCCTAATCCTCTATGAAAACACAAGCATATGCACACAAGCCTGAAAGAAAATTGAAACAGATCAAAATAAATAAGCAGAATGAACATCGGGGACTTTTCCGTAAACCACACCAGGACTTAAGTTGGACGGATGCTGACGGGCAGGATTGGAGTGCGACAAGTGGGGACAAATGAGCATAAGCTTTGGCAGACTCAGACATCTTGGCACAAAGAGTTGAGGGCACAAGTCATCCCAAATCTTCTCCCCTCCTTCCAACTTTAATCTCCTCTCCCTCCAGTTTTCTTTCTGCACGCTGCAAACTGCGCTCCCTTCCCCAAGTCTCCCCCGCTCTCCTCTCGTTTGCTTTTTCACGTCGTCTGGCTCACATCCTCAAACACGCGAACGGCGTTTTGAAGTGGAGTCGCTCTCGTCCAACTGGTGGTTGCAATTATTGCCTCACCAGGACACAGGATGCTGTTGCTATTTTCTTCTGTGCAGGGATTAAAAGGAGATGGTTTGTTCCGCCCAACAAAAACGGGGCATCTGTGTGATCTTTGATTGGTGAATCTAAGCCCACCAAATGAGGGAAATTTGCTGATCTTTCTCCAGTTCGGCGCTGCCTAAAATTGAACAGAATGACAGAGGAAAGATGGCAGAAGTGTGCAAAACAAGATGAGAAAAGGATGGTAAAAACTCAGGAGGGTGAGATATACAGACGACCAAGGTCTCAAGATTTCTTGCCAGTGAGAAATGACTGGGATGGCATTTAGCCAAGGAAGCAGGCTGGCTGGCAGACTGGGTGGATGGTGAGGAAGAGGGTATGGCCGCCCGTCTCCCCTGTGTTGCTCCATGATCAGGTGTCCCTCAGGGAGTAGTGGCCTCTTTGAGTTATATGTCCCTTTAATAATCCATCTGGGGTGCGGTACACTCGGGCGGGCCCATAAAGGTCTGATTTATGCTCCTGCTAGAAATGAGAGAACCTGAAGATGCTGGGCAGAAAGCTGGGATTGCTGGCCCTGCTGTCAGCAGATAGAAGTGAGTGATGGCACACAACGCAATCAAACACACCCAGTGGCCCCACCCTGCAAAATCTTCCTCTTCTAACCCGCTGCTATAGTTCCTAATCTTCTACACCGTTTGCATTTGATCTTTTATAGAAGCAAACATGCACTTTTGTTGTCTTCTTTATGGCAGTTTTTGTTTTTTTAAACTTCAGTGCTGATTGGTCCCATCATGCTTTAAAACAGCGACGCTAACCAGTTTTATTTCTCTTTATACGACTCAATGAAGCAAATTCATTTTTGTTTTCCAAATTTACAAGTAAAAACAAGATCCGGGGATTTTCCGAGGAGGTTATTAGGGTGTAGATCAAAGCAACGTGGATGTTGGAGGGATAAAAATTGCTGGCAGAATGAAGGGATGGGTGAGAAAGTGTGCTGGCACAGCAGAAAGGAGCTGTGAGCACAGGGAGGGGGGAGCAGTTTGTCTGGGACCAGGCATCCCCCCAATACGGATTATATCACACACACACACACACACACACACACACACACACACACACACACACACACACACACACACACACACACACACACACACACACACACAGCCCCCTTCTCGTGTCTTAGAAGGCTTTTTGGAGCTTTGTGTTATCGAGTCTCTCTACATCTCTCTACTCTCTTCATCTGTAATTCCAGCGTTTGCATCAGAAGTTCTCTGATTCATCACTCTTCATCGCCTGTATCTCTCTGCTTTCAGCTCATTGTCTAATCTACTGACTCAGGATGATCAGTCCTGACCGTCCATCCTCTGCTCCATGGTTTCCAATCCTCCTTTTCCCTTTTTAACCTGCCCTCCTTCTCATCCATGGTTCCAGCTTTAGACAGCTTTTATGTCTCCGGCTCTTCAAAGCTCGAGTCTTAAGCATTTAAACGTCTGAAGTGGCTAGAACTGTATCTTTAGGTTAACTCTGAATACTAATACCCAGATCTGACGTGTCTTTAGCTAATGGTGGCCTGACCCCTCTGATCTCAGGAAGTTTGCTTTTTAAAATCTGAGTGTGACGTATAACTGAGGCCCCATCCACACTATTACAGGTGGTTTTTATTGTAAACTGATTTTCTGCTGCGCTCTGTTCACGGACAAATTGACAAGTGAAAAACAAGAGATTCTAACAAAAGTTTAGCTTTTTATCATGTATTTGTCTAGATATTCGTCTAGCAAAGTGTGACCATAACAACGCCTTTTCACAGCAAACACAGTGATCAGTATCAAGCTTTTTAAATGAAACATTCTCTAGTCTAGAATAAATGCTCAGATCTCTAAACTGTTGACTGTACTTCACTTTTTTGCACGCTTTCTGCTCTTTGTGCAGCATTCTGACATGGTTGACTGAGAATCAGCTTTGGGAAAATAAAGTGAATTGAATAAAATTCAACTAAATTCACTTTATTGTCTTTTTTCTGATTTTTAAATTTGAAATTAATTTGTGTTTTTAATTTGATCTAAATGTATTTGTGTATTTTAATTGTGCTGTCACGTTACTGGAAAGCACATTGAATTGCCTCCATGTATGAAATGTGCTATATAAATAAAGCTGCCTTGCCTTTTTTTCAGTTTGCCAGCGCAAGTAAATGTTTTAAAAAGACAAAAATAACAGACTTATTTGAGATGTTTGTGCTAACAACACATTTGGTCAGATATTTAGATGTTTTGACCCATAAAAGGTGACATCCAATCCCATCGACTGCCCCTCTGCTTATTTCAGTTAATGACAATTAATTAAGAGCATCCCATCATAATCACCTGTAATTCGTGACCTTCGAAGTGCTCATCATCACTATCTCTCCATCCCAAAGTCCTCCTCTCATCTTTTTTCAGTGAGATAAAACTCTCATTAGTCTGTTGAGTAATTTATAGTTCTGTCTTCCTGGGCTACCTGCTTCGTAATCCCTTATCTCTGTCACCACCTTTATCCCAGCTTCACCTCTCTCTGCACCCAACATGCCAGTATATCACATTACTTTACTGCTAGTCCCTCCGTCCGCCCACATTTACAATTTGTCTTCTCCAAGGCCTTGTAAGGTCATAATCTCAGATTTTCAGCTAGTCTGCTGTGAGTAGTTTTGTGTGCTACTTGGGGGCCTTGGTGCTTTAGAGCTAAGTGACTGATGCTGGCTGCGGATGTTTCATGTGCAGGGAGAGTAGACTGGGGCAGTGTGTCAGGGCTGGTGAGAGGATGAGCTCTCCGGCAAGGAGACAAAAGGAGAAAAGCCTCTCCGACTCTCTGTGGCTCTTCCAGGGCTGACTGGGCTCCGTGCCTTGTCTCTTCTAAGTGCTATATCCCAGGCAAACAGCATCTTTAATGACCTATAGGGGATTTTTTTAAAGAGGCCTCAGAGGCTTACTTTTTTCTAATTGAGGCCAAGACTTAAAGCACAATAAGTTTATAGCATTTTCATGTTTAAATTCTACTATTTTGCTTCTAAAACCCCCAAAAATCAAGAGCGCAGCAGCATTTAAACTACATCTCTACTTTCAGCATTAAAGTCAAAACCTGACTTACAAGGAGGAGTTTTTAGGTGAGGAGGAGGGAGGCTTCTCTCCTGTAAACAAGCAATTATACACACTCAGCGTGCAGAGCGCCGCTGCACTGTCTGTCAATAGCTACTTAAGGCTGTCACGGAAAGTGGATGTAAGAAGTGTTGGCCGTAAAGCGTAAATCTCTGCCAGAGAGAGAGAGGGGAAGTGGAGTTTAGCATAAGCTGAAATTAAGCTGGCAATATGGGACATCCGAATATCTCTAACTCCGGCTGCATCATTAGGCAGAAAGAAAGCCAGAAAGTGCTGCAAAGGCACAGTCATGAAGATGCAGCGCATCACCAGCTCTGTGACATCCAGGTTTTGACAACATACACAAACGACAGGAAGTGACAGGAGGTGACACCGGGGAACATCTTGCACGTGTGTGTTGGTGCACATGTTTGCAGCAACATACAGGTATGGATATATTTACCCATAAGCATTCATTATGCATGTGTCATGTCACAGACGGGGAAGAGGAGCAGCGGCGCGTCGTCCTTGTTACCTACCTCCTTGCTCACAGAGCTGCTGGGCCAGCGCATCCTTGAAAATGATCTGTCCTCGATGTGTGGCTGTGGCTCTGGGAGGAAGAAAGAACGGGAGGGAAAGGGGAGAAAGACCATTAAAATAAACAGCACCAAGGGGAAAGTTAACTTCTTGTCCTTATTATGCAGTTTGTAGATAGATCCAGCACAGATGGCATCTGTTCGCTCTTTCCCTAAATGCATTTGGGTGTCTTACACACAAAAAAAGGACATTAGATGAAAACCAATATGATCTGACTTTGAAGATGAAATGACAAAGCATCTTGCAAAGTCACAAATTCTCTTCCAGCAAGCTTCCTTTAGACTAAATTTATACCTAGATCTACACGATGAACACCAGAAAAGACTAAATCTAGAGGCAACAGGCTTGTTTGAGTCCATCTTCCATATTAATGAGCTGAGATTTAAGGTGTAAAATGTACAGTGGGTGATCAAATTTCCTCCATCATCCTTCACTGCGCTCCCACACCGCATTCACTGAGGCCTACATTAATCTAACTGCATGATTTGTGCTTTATGCACAGAATGTGATATGGACTTCCTTCTGGTGGCCGTGGAATGCATTATTCATTTGAAAGCAGATAGATCAATCAGAAGAGGATGAAATGCTTCCTAATACAGCAGGATCTTTTACATGGATCCTGGGACGTGCTCATCTAAACTGAAGTTGATGTATTTTGCAAAAGGTGTAACTTTTTAGAGGTCTTTGTATTTGATTCCAGTTGGTGGCTGCAACAAAGTCGTTCATTTAGTTACAGGAGGAAGGAAAGCACTGTGCATACATGCTATATATAAAAAAGTGATGCAACAGTCTCTTAAGTGCAGCCGTGATGAGGTCATGACAAAGAGGAAAAACACCACAGCTGTGGTGAGTTTTCTCACTGACAAAAGCAGATGAATATTTTTCAATGCTGTTAATAGTGTAGTATTAATTATTAATAACTTGTCGTAAATCTCAGCAACCTCCTGCTAATAAAAACACAGACACAGAGCTACAAGTGCCACCCACATAGTCGGGAGACACCAGCGGTGCACGTTCCTCTCTCTGATCGCTCTGCGTTCAGGAAAGATGCACGAACATTACTCAAGATTTTAAAAGGATCTGTGATGATATGATGACAAACTGGTGATACAGATGTGAATGCATTCAAGATGCACTGCAGAGGTGGTCTTGATTACATAAATTCAGCTTTGTGACTGTTTTCTTATTATAAATATGCATTTATAATACTGACATTAAGTTACATTACTCCAGACTTTATCACTTCTAAAACGTTTGGGAGACTCTCCAAACATTTATGGTCATGAGAACCTCTGATGATCTTGGGGTGGCACACTAAAGTCCAAAGTCAGCAGCAATTTTTGTTTGTTTTGTAACATAATGGCTATTTGGAAAAAAAATCCATCCATCCATCCATCCATCCATCCATCCATCCATCCATCCATCCATCCATCCATCCATCCATCCATCCATCTATTCTCTTCTGCTTATCCGGAGTCGGGTCGTGGGGGCAGCAGCCTAAGGAGGGAGGCCCAGACTTCCCTCTCCCCAGCCACTTGGGCCAGCTCCTCCGGGGGGGATCCCAAGGCGTTCCCCTCACAGCCGAGAAACACAGTCCCTCCAGCGTGTCCTGGGTCTTCCTTTGGGTCTTCTCCCAGTTGGACGTGCCTGAAAATCCTCACCAGGGAGGCGTCCAGGAGGCATCTTAATGCCTGAGCCACCTCAACTAGCTCCTCTCGATGTGGAGGAGCTGCAGATCTACTCTGAGCCCCTTCTGATTGACCGAGCTTCTCACCCTATCTCAGCCCAGACACCCTGCAGAGAAAACGCATTTCGTCCGCTTGTATCCACGATCTCGTTCCTTCGGTCACTACCCAAAAAAAATCCATGAAAGTAAAAGCCAGCATGTCACTGAGCTGCTATAGGGCAAGCGATAACAACAGCACTAACGTTTTCAAAATGGCTCCAGATGTTTACAAAATACTTCAATTTCCTAAAGTGAGTTCTTGGAATTTTGAAAATGTTTGAGAAAAAAATGGCGAAAAGGAAAGTTGTTCTTAAAATAATCACACTGTTGTTGAGTTTATCAGACACCTATCTGGATCAATTTATTCTCCAAAAATAAAAATAAAAAACGAGGAAACTTTGAGAGGCTGTAGCAACATAAAGAGTTATGAAAACCTCTGATGTTTCTACAGCAACATATCTGAGATTGGACATAATTAAAACACTTTAGAGAAAACTTGCAAAATGGATAACTCTTTTTACACATTCTCAAAAAATGCATCTTTTTATTATTTCCTGCAGGTGACACCAGTCAAAATAAAGTTTAGTGATCTTGAGTTTTTTGATGTTAACATTTTGACAAACACAAATTTGCGATAAGTAACTTTTATTAATTTTGTGAAGAAAAGAAAACACAAAAAAGCAAAAAAATGTGTATGATTGCATATTTCTTTGTTCAACTGCTCACCTCTGATACCAGCCAGAGAAATATCAGCCAATGGAGTCACTTCTGATATAAGCCTACATAGTGTTATTTTATTTGACACAGGTCATTAGTGCTATGATGAACAAAATAATGACTTATGCATAAATAAGCATATTTTCTGTTGGATTGAAGCTTGTTCCAGTGGCGTGTCCAGGCCTTTTAGGATGGGGTGGCCCACATGGGGCAATTGTTTATGCATGGTGGCACCAATGGTTACACTTTGTTTTTCTTTTTTGCCTTTCTAGTGAATTTGTGAGTTCCACATTGTGCCATGGCCACCTTCTTTGAGCTGTTTTGTGATAGTTAGCAAGCCGCTTCTTGGTGCATTACTGCCACCAACTGGAGTGGAGTGGGACTGGGACCGGGACTCTAAATAATATTTGTGTCAATATGAAAAAAATAATAAATAATAACAATAATAATAATAATATAGAAATGTTCTGTAGGCCTGGGGCTAGAAACCAATGTTAAAGGTGCATGCTGCCACCTACTGTTTTGGGGTTTGTAACCCCAAGCCTTTTATGGACAAAGTAAAGTCAATTTAAATAGGTTTAGAAATGGAAGGCAGGTGTTTGATGAATTTAGAAGAGGAAATGGAGATTTTACCAGAAGTGCTGCAGACATGTAGAGATGATGAGAATAGATATAATTTGGATCTAAAGTCTGTGGGTGTGTACACCAGCCAGGCCACACTCAGACAACCTGTGTTCATAAAAGAAGAATTAGTGGGTGTGACCAAAAATACACTTTTCTGTTTTTGTTTTTTGGTCTCTAAGCTCCTGAAGTCTCCAGCAGGCTCACGCCTTTCTACGAGAGCCAAGGCATTTACACGTTGGTCTCAGTTTATGAATAATGAACAGGCTGCTCATTAATTGATAAAGACCTCTTGAGCCTGAGCAGCGCTGGGGAGAAAACACACTTAATTACACTCATATTTCAGAATTGGTGGAAAAAACGCTGTAATTTGAGTTTGGTATTTATGAATAAAAGATGGTGCGTAACGAACAGCGGGTGGGGTGTAGGAACACGGCCCTTAAATATTTACTAAACTGCTCCAGCTCACTTAACAGATTTGACTCTGTGGCAAGGGATAAAGGGATCTATAAAAATACACACTTTTTAGTTAAAGAACACACACACATGGATCTGTTACAGCAAACCCTTAACAAAAAAGAAGCTGTGCAAATCTTGCAGCGAGGAAAGGAAATTTCAAGCTTTTGCACAAGTAAAAGCATTACTGGAGAGCAGCGTTTTCCTGTAGTGTTTGTGTGTGTCTGCCGTTAAAGCAGTAGCCAGGAGAGGGCTTTAGTCTGAGCCGAAGAGCGTTTGATCTGAGCAGCGTGACTCCAGCGTCTGTCCGTCGTCACTCTCCACTGCTTCCACAGTGTCTCTCATTACCGTCGACACAAACACACAAAGAGCAGAATCTATTAAAGAGCTGAATGTAAATTTTCCTTTTTTTAGGGGTGTGGTGGGTGGAGCAATTAAGACTCTTAATAAGCTGCTGTTTTTCTTCTGTTTTCTTTCATCCGCCTCCAATTCAGACTCATTCATCTCCGTAAAATAAGTGTCATCTTCAGCCTTCTCATTAATCTGGGGGAGAAAGATTGCAAAGAGCAAAAATCCTGAAGAAAAAAAAAAGCTAAAATTGGAGAGAGGAGAGGAAGATAAGTCGGAGCAGGGTTTGGATTGGGTCAGAGGAAATAGATTTAGGGGCTTTAATGGCCTTGTCTCTCAAAAGTCTCACAATCTGCTGTCAAACAGCGGGGCGAGCGGGTGAGAGCAGACACACACTCTCTAAGCCGTGGATCGTATGAGCTTTAACATGTATGCAGATGGACAGGCTGTCAGTCAGAGGGCTCCCAAAAGGGCCGCGAGTGGGTAATTACCAAGCATGTCATCCATGTTAGATTACATGTTGCTGTTGGCCATAAGTATCCCCCAGAAGCCTGCTTGACAGCTCCCCGCTAACCACACACACACACACACACTCACACACACACTGATTTACCCTAAAGCGATACACATTTTTAATACAACCACTGCTCCTCATTAACAACAGAGTAGATGAAAATGACTTTTCTCTCCTCCAAACACCTCGCTCTTCTTTATGTAGCGAGACAAAAAGTCTCTCACCGTTTTCCTCTAATCCCAATTAAAGGTTGGTTTTCTCTTCCAGCTCGCTGGGTCTGTTTGGTAATCATGATAAATATGAGTTTCATAGTGGCGCCATTGTGAGTGCCAGCACTGACTTGTCACCGAACCTGGCCCTTAAAATAATACACCCTAATTGGTTGATTTATCTTCCATGTGAGGGACCAGCTGTGGTTTCAGCCCTGCAGACCAGAACAAAGGAGAAGCTACAAGAAGTAGCTCTCTCTCTCTCTCTCTCTCTCTCTCTCTCTCTCTCTCTCTCTCTCTCTCTCTCTCTCTCTCTCTCTCTCTCTCTCTCTGAAAAAACAAAATCTAAGTAGGTGTGACTGTGATTCTATGATCTGATCTATCCCCTCCTCGACCTCCTTTCACACGAGGATCCATTAATTGAAAAGGGCTCTTAGAAAACATGCAGATTTAATGAAGCTCCACAGATGAGGGACTTGGGAGTTGTTTGGCAAATGACCTGCTTGTTAGTACAGGGTCATTGAGAGTTATATGGCTCTGAATGCAGCCATGTGGTTATTACTCAGAAAGAAAGAGCGGTTGACCTTGACTACTATTTGTGTGCAATAATGATGAAGATTAGGAAAACAACGGTAGATCATTTAAAGAATTAGATCTGCTTCATGGTGAGAAGGGATGCTTTACATTAAACTGAATAGCTAAAATGCAAGAAAACACCACGTTTTACCCGTCTCACCAAGGGTCAGACCAGGACAGAGGGAAGAGTCAGTTTATTCATGCAGATGTTGAGTAAAACTGAACAGATACTTTGACACAAATTACTGCACATCTGGTCCAACTCTCACAACAATGAGTCATTATTCTGTCTTTGAATTCAAACATCATCTTGTTTTATCTTTGTGCTCTATTTCAGTGGTACTCACTCCTGGTCCTGGAGAGCTGGTATCCAGCATGCTTTAGCTTCATCCCTGCTTCAGCACACCTGATTTCAATCAGCAGATGATTAACAGGCTTCTGCAGAGCCTGATGAGTTGCTGAACAGGTGAATCAACCATAAGGTGTGTTGGAGTAGAGAAACAGCTAAAACATGCTGGATACCAGCTCTCCAGGACCAGGAGTGAGTACCACTGCTCTACTTCATCTCTAACAGTTAAGTTGGTCGATGTCCCAGCAGGTGGGACCGTGACCTTCTCATAATGAGACTCTGAGATGTTGATGATGTGGACGACGTGAAGCAGTATTGATCAGACAGAGTACGCGCAGGAATATAATGTGTGTGTGTGTGTGTGTGTGCAGTAGTATGCACACACGATTACAGGGGTCATGGGTCATCCCTAGGGAAATAAGGCAGAATCAATAATGGCGGTGACTTAATGTTAAAGGACCAGCAGACGTCTGGGGTCTGTTGTAAAAGTCACAGATTTCCTGTTACATTTTCTAAATAACACACACGTAAAAATGTATTAACCAGTGAATAAAGTGTAAATATTGTGTCATAGTTGTAGCTCTGGTTGTTTTGGGGTTTTTTTGTGGGGGAAAATATGTATTTCTATTTTCCCTGTGATTCATCTTCTCTGAGTGAATGTCACGCAGGCAGAGGCCACGGGGTTTGGTCCTAGAGAGAAAAGCTCATTAGGCAAAGGTTTTATGTAGAAATTGACTGAATAGATTGACTTAAGTTCTTAAGAAATCAATAGAGCTGACAGAATATGGGATGAATTGAGAGAACTGGGGAGAAACGTGATCTTTCCATCTAAATCCTAACTCAAGCTGTCAAAAATGGGTTTTAATAAAAACTCTATTAACAGATAATTACTAGAAAATAAAAGAGTGGATCAAGGCCTCATAAAGAAACAACAGGTAGCTGAGATGGAGGGAACTATACATTCTTGTATATAAATGCATTTAAACACTTACATCAAATCATAAAGGAGAGCCATGACTGGGGAAACATTAGATCATTAAATCTGAAGACGTCTGTCTCCTCAGGGAAAGATGATTCCCATGCAGTAATTAAAGTAATATCCAATCCTGCATCTGTGTGAGTCCCACCGGGAGACATCAGGCCGCTCTGCGTGTGAGTATCCATACGTTCACGCACACACAAGCCATCACAGGCCTGTTGCAGGTTTTGTAACACACACAACTATCTGCCTCTGCACTGTAAAAAAAAAATGTAGATCTTAGGATAAAACGCAGGTAGCTGGGCTTGCCAGAATGGTACCGTAAAATTACAGGCAAACCTTTGTTTTTCTTTTACGATAAGAAGGTATTTTTATAGCTGTTTTGACGGTTAAAAATGGCGCTGAAGTCATTATTTTACCGTAGAAGAAAATATTTTTAGACACTTCCCTCCAACTAAGGGCCGGAATATACTCGCTGTTTAATGATGCGTTCGTGTGTTTAAAATGACTGCCACGCGTAGCTTGCGATGATTTTAAACGTCGTTTGTGCGCCTCCGCTGAAATTAACGCGACGCTACACGACACGCCCGAACGCTGTAATATACGAGCAACCAGTAGGTGGAGTTGACAAAACGAGCGAGACACACTCACCATGGTGACTCCGTCTCTGGTTGAGAGGTCTGGAACATTATCTACGATACCGCTGCTGTCTTTTTTTTTGCCGTAATCTCAAATTTAACCAGTAACTGATTTCTTTAATTGACACCATGTTTGTTTTGGTTGTCCCAGCTCTCTATCTGGTCTGAGTACTCTCGTTTGCCCCCTAGTGGAACACTCCAGTACTACATGCAGTGCAGTGCTGTGTAGCAGCAAGTATATGAACAAAGATGCAGCCTGCTGCCTGCGCCAAACGGCCCTATCGGTTCAGCCAGACCACACATACATGCCGCTAAGCACACTGGAAAACAGGAAGTAAACTCCCCCCAGCAACTGCTACAATATATTTTGTGCCACTAGAGGGTGCAGAAGAAGAGGTGAGCTCGTCATATTATCAAATAAATTTACCTAATGGTTTACGGTTAACCGACTATTAACCGTTAAAGGGGACCTAGAATGTAAATGAACATTTTCCTTGTTGTTGAATAAGACAGCTTGGGTGGTCAACAGTAGCGTGCCAAAAATTCAAAGCCGTGTTTGACCTACTTTTTATGTAAATTAGAAAGTTGAAAAAGGTGAGAGAAAACCTTCCTTAACACGCCATAAGGGGGAGCCACGCCTCCTCCAACCTGCATGTGTCTGAGGCCTTCTGGGGAAACCAACCAATCAGCATGTCCTGGCCGAGTGGGAGGGGTCAACAGCTCTTTTCACTGAAGGCCTGAGTAAGGGGGTTTAGAATGGCCTGTATCAGGGCTCCTGGGACAGATGAAAGCCAAACAAATGTTCTTATGCATTTTAGAGGCTCAAAGCTCTGTTTTAGATTGTTGATTAACTGCATTCTAGGACACCTTTAAGAGCTTCAATAACCCCTAACTCTATCTAATCCATTGTTTTTATGTGAAATTAATGCAAATTTCACAATATCAAATTACATCCATTACCAGCAATTAAAAGATGTATTTTTTTCAATAGATAAATGTAAAAATCAGTGTTTTACGTTATAAACTTTAAGGAAATTTTCTGTTAAAAAAATCCATGCAAGAGTGCTTTATAGTAGGATTATGTATTTTTTTCAAAGAAAAAATTCACAAATGACTGTTTTCACCAATTAATTTATTCAACTTCACATAAAATTAAGTTTTAAATAGTTTTATCGTCGACGGGTTTTTCCTGTCATGGTTTTACGGTTTATCACCGTTAAATATACGACTATTTTTTTTACAGTGTGTCTGAGGAGCACAAAGAAAACGCTAAAGAAGCATTTATGAATGTATTCATTTATCTCATAATCTAAAGTGATTTTATCAATAGAACAGATGTTTGCACCTTTGGTTTAAACAGTTCTGTGCAAAACATTTCAAACATCTGATTTATTCATCATTTGCTTCCAAAGAAACAGATTTTCTTTTAATCTGTGAAATGGGTCTTGACCACTAGCTCTTCAGGCTTTCAGAAGATCTTTCAAAGTACTTCTTTGAACTTTGGCTTTTAAAGCGTGGTTCAAACAGGAAGAACAAAAGAAGAGTCAGGACTTGACAACTGTACAAGACAGGAAAGTCTTTAAAAAACAGAAAATGAATCCTCCAAAGACCTGAGAGGTGCTTTTTTCTTTCTTCAACATGTTTATGTATTTATCAGCATACGCTCAGGAAACAGAAAGTTAAAAATCTTTTGCAGAGACACCACTAAATCTATTCTCTCTAGAGATTTCTTGTTTTATGGACCACGCTCGGCAGTGACAGCCACGCGTGACAAATCTGTTCACTTTTCTGAAAAAGCTCAGCGTTGTTTCAGAGCAAGCAATAAGTTTTATTCAGGTCTGTAGTCTCCCCGCTCCTCCATCTCCTCCTGTCCTCCAAGGCCTCGCCTTCTCTTTGGGTGGCGATTTACAGCCATCCAGGAAATTAAATTCTTTTAGATGCCCACGTCACTGCACTCCATCACAGGGCTGTGAGTGATGTGTTACCAGGGACACTCCCACAGTATCAGCCATAAAACTGCTACCATGACTTGTATTAATGCAGCAGCGGTCCAGCTTCAGTCCTCTGAAGGACGTAGGATGTCTGTGGCGTTAATTTAAACACTCGGAGGAGGCTTCTGCAAAACAAAGTCCTTGCATTAGTCAGGGGAGGGGGGGTCATGGGTAAAGGATGACATTATTTATGTTGAGTGACGCTAAAGTTAAGGCTGTTCATGTAAATAATTGGAGAACTTTTCTGAAATATGTTAATTAATATAAATGAAGATGTGCAAATTGTCAGTAAGAACCACATTTATCTGACATAATCTGAGAAGTAACACTGACAGTTTGGTTTTAGATAGATCTTATCCAGATCTGAGGATGGCTCTGGCTTTGTTGAATTCCTGCCCTGAACCCTGGGAGAGTGTATCACTGTCCGACGTGATGGAGCTGGCGGCTGAGAGCTGTAACAGCATGTTTGTGTGAGTGTCCGTGTGTTTCTGTGTGAGCCAGCTGAAGTGTGACTGACTGACTTTGATAAGGTCAGTCTCAGGGGTCCCTGCTGCTATACAGTTCTGGCCCCCTGCTGTCATCTGCACCGGCACACGGCAGCATATACAGTATGCGTGTGCAAGTACTTGGAAAAACAGTCTTGTAGTAAAAATGTATTTATTCTCTGCATTTGACCCATCTCTGGAGGCAGTGGGCTGCTATTTGTGCACCTGAGGGTCATTTTCAGGGTTCAATATCTCACCCAAGGATTCTTTATGGGCCTACGAGGGCCTGGGATTGCACCACTCCTCTTTTGATCAGAGGACAACCGCTCTCCCATTCAGCTACAGCTGAATTTATAGTTTTAAAAGAAGGAATGGCTGGTTGAAATGAGCAAAAGTCAGCAGTTTGATTTTGTTTTTGTGTATTTAAAGTGGGGTTAGACTCATTACACTGGGACTGCCATGCTCAAAGCTCTTGTTTCAGGAAGTCGAAGTTAGCCAGAGGAGAGGGAGACAGGAAACGCAGGGCTGCCAACTCTCACGCACTGAGCGTTAGACACACGCATCTGACTGCCTTCACACACTCTCACACCAAAATTTCAACATAAAAATTTCATCAGCAAAAATTCAACAACAGAGGTGACCTCCTGGTGACCCAAACCAAAGCAATCATCGGTCGATCGAGTTGACGTCTCACTGGTGTCATGTGATCCGAGAAGCGTAATTTGATTGGCTGAAAGCCACTTGACTCGATCAAATGACGATTACTTTGGCTTGAGTCACCAGGAGGTCAAGATTTCTGCTGTTGATTCTTTGCAGCTGAAATTCTATTGCAGAACTTTTACGGAACATTTTTCTGGTGAATTTCAAGTAAAAAAAAGTCAAATAAACAATTTCACAGAATACAAATTCAATGTCATACCGTCAATATCTAAAAAAAGTCCTATTCTGCTGAAACTGTGTTTCTTCCATTCAATCCTCCACATTTATGCTTTACAAACTGTTTGTTGTGTTGCTGCTGTGATTTTGCATGAAGCACATGCTCACCTTTCCTTTACCAAGCAGTCATGGATAACCGCATTTTCTCTGCATATTAGAAAAGTGTTTGTAAATCAGCCGCTGACATTTCTGGATGGACAAAAGAGTTACATGCTGACAGAAATGATCAGGAGAATAAAAAAGTGATCTCAGCAATCTGCTTCCAATTCAAACAACACGTATGACTCAGGGAAACGTGGACAGATAAAGGAAATAATCTGTGCAGCTACTCTGATCATCGTGGTTCATTTGAATTAAAATCCCAGCGAAGCCATAAACACTTGTTTTATGTTTGGGATGTGACAGTTTCTCTTCATTTAACATCACAGAGAAGATCATCCTGTTTGTTTATGAGCAGAAAGGATAAATGTGCATCCCTCCCATCCTCGGGGGATGGGTGGATCTGACCAGTCGCTCACACATTTCACAGGGTGGGGGGTGTGATGAGCTGAATGGAGGATGGAGTTATTTCTGTTAATTCTCTGCAGGCTAAACACACGTTCACTCACACCTGCCATTCCACAAGCCACGTTGAGCAAGGCACTAACTCTGTCTCTTTACTGGATTTTTAACATCCTCTCTCTGGTGTTTAGACAGGGAAACCGCCGCCCATGATGTCATCTGATCAGCCCGTCTTAGCCTTTCACACAACATTAACAGATACGTTTATGACTTCCTTGTCTGAGGTCGACACGTGGAGGCTGTTAAAGGTTTGAGCCCGGAGCACAAGGCCACCCATCTGCTTGTTCGCTCTTTGTTATTTATGTTTTATTCACATGGATCGCACGTGTGACTTACAGGAAATTCACACAGCCAGTGCCGGGTGGCGGGGCGATCCAGACGAAGCTGAAGCTGGTGGAGGGCTGGTGGCTGACGTGAGACGCCACAACGCTGCAAACAAACTGGGTTCCAGAAAACTGCCGTTCTGGCATCACACCTGGAGGACAGAGAAGGAGCGGATGAGAATAAAACGAGGATTGGAAGAAGAAGACAAAAAGTTAAATTTTTCTCTAAAGGTTAAGAGTAATAAACCTTTAAATGCCACTACAGTTTTGTTGTCAACCCCAGTCATCCTCAATATGTCATCACTGTGTGACTACCTGATAGAAAATGACAATTAATCCTCATTTTTGGCCTTTTTTTTGGCATGAGATCTCAAACTTTTGATCAGCAGTAAAACAGCCTGTTTCACTTTAAGTGTTGCTTTTATTAAAATGCTGCTCAGAGAATGTTTTGACTCACAACTTCTTGTGTCATGTTTAAGCTCTACTTGGAACCTTGTTAAGATCCAACCATGCATGGATGATCCTCTACAGCTGTACGCTTTATGGCATCCATGTAGAGAAGGTCAGACATCTACTCACTGATCCACACCACCAGGATCTACAGCACTGATACAGGAATGTCATTCGGACTTGAGAAGTGTGGTCGGATGGTGACAAAGAAAGGGAAATTAGTCCACACAGAAGGGGTCTCAATCCCAGAAGGAACAATAGCGACAGCTACAAGTACCTTGGTATACCACAAGCAAATGGCAACCTCAATGAAGCTGCTAGGAAAGAAGCCACAGCCAAATACCTACAACGAGTAAGGCAAGTCCTAAGAAGCCAGCTCAATGGCAATAAACAGCTACGCCCTGCCAGTAATCAGATATCCTGCAGGAATAATTAGCTGGTCAAAGGAAGAAATACAGACCACAGATGTTAAGACACGGAAGCTCCTAACCATGCATGGAGGGTTCCATCCCAAGTCCAGCACCCTGAGACTGTACACTAGCCGTAAGGAAGGAAGATGAGGACTAGTGAGTGTGAGAGCCACTGTCCAGGATGAAACATCCAAGATCCATAAGTACATCAACGATAAGGCCCCAACAGATGACGTTAACAGTGAATGTCTCAGACAATGGCGAACAGAAGAGGAGGTGCTGGAAATACCATCATGGAGGACAATCCCCTACATAGGCTGTACCACCGACAGATAACTGAAGTGGCTGATATCAAGAAATCCTACCAATGGTTAGAAAGTGCTGATCTGAAGGACAGCACAGAGGCACTCATCATGGCTGCACAGGAACAGGCCCTGAACACCAGAGCAACAGCGGCCAAGATCTACCACACCAGACAAGACCCAAGGTGTAGGCTATGCAAAGAGGCCCCTGAGACAATCCACCACATAACTGCAGGGTGTAAGATGCTGGCAGGGAAAGCATACATGGAACGACACAACCAAGTGGCTGGCATAGTGTACAGGAACATCTGTGCAGAGTATGGACTAGAAGCCCCAAGGTCAAAGTGGGAAACACCCCCTAGGGTGGTCGAGAACGAGCGAGCCAAGGTCTTGTGGGACTTTCAGATCCAGACTGACAAAATGGTGATGGTGAACCAACCGGACATTATGGTGGTGGACAAATATATATGTATATAATCTTTTGCATGATTTAAATACTTGAGTTGATATTGACATGTGGTGGAAATTTTGTCCATAGCCCACTTATAAATACCCTTGCTGACATGTCAAATACTTATTTTCCCCGCTGTATGCATGTAGGTAATATTTCAACACCATTTTCTGTCTTTATGCTCTCCCTGTGAATCACCCCTGTGTAACTCTGCCCCTGATTAATGAGCCTCTGAGTTCTGCAATGATTGCATCACTGGAATGACATCATGTCACATAATCGCTCCTTTATATCACAGAGGCCAAGGACAGGACACCACCTGATTCATCGATCAGTCAGCAGAAACCCAGAGTACAGTAGTTTATTATTATTATTATTATTATTATTAATAATAATAAAAATCAGCTGAATGATTCAAACACGCTGAGCAGCCAACAACTCCAGTGTGTATTTCTCAGATAAATAATTCTGATGTTTATTATAGTAAATAAGAGCTTCTACTCATGTCTGCGCTGTCTTTTCCTCACATAAATAAAAACTCACTCCAGTAAAAATATAATCAAGACTGATTAATACGACTAAAGCTTGAATCAATGTGTGTGAATCAATACTCTAAGAACTAATTATTTATGAAGAAATAATTCCACTGACTTTCCTCAGGTTGCATCCATAAATATAAAACATGTTATTGCATTCTGTTCATGTTGCGTTTGTGTTTTTGAACCCTGAAAATAATGCTGTTTGAGTGCAAAGCTTCAAACAAATCTAAATGTTATGCTGGTCAGGTCTTCTTTGAGATTTTCATTCATTTATGCAGTCTTAAAATATATATTTAGATTTTATTTGACAGAAAGTCAAAGTTGAGAAATGACAGAAACTGGAACATTTGCAGCACATGTGTAGATGCAGTGTGTGGTCCTCTCATGTCAGATTTATGAGGTGTTAAGGAAAGTTGCCTTTAACCATGCTAACGAGGTGCTGGTGTGTAATAACAGAATGAGATGTAATCACCCACTAATAGAGCTGCTGCTCTCCATTCACCTTGCCTTCAACCTCTCTTCTTAATGGAAACAATTTGTTGTACGAATTACCTAAAATATAAACATTCATATGAGGGTGAGTGACGGCAGATTGATTAATGTAAAGTGAGCTCTGCCCATAGAAGCTGAAAGTATTGCATTTTTTAAATTTATGAGTCCAATGAAGGAACAAATTACTATTATTTACATTTCTCTTTTCACAGCTAAGATTCATTACAGCCATCATAAAACCAATATGTGGTCAAAATAACAGGCTCTGCAGTATGAGAGAAGAAAGAGTCTCACTGTGTAATTTCAATATTATGTTCTAATATCATCTAAATCAGGGGTACCCTACCCTGGTCCTGGAGGGCTGGTATCCAGCACGTTTTAGTGGTTTCTCTGCTCCAATACACTTGATTCAGTGGTTGACTTACCTGTGCAGCAGCTCATTAAGCTCTGCAGAAGCCTATTAATTACCTGCTGATTGAAATCAGGTGTGTTGAAACATAATTAAAACTAAAACATGCTGGATACCAGCCCTCCAGGACCAGGATTGGGCACCCTTGATCTAAATGGACTAATATTCAATATCATAACAGATGTGAAAATGTATGTTTTAAAATATATTCATTAACTATCTGTTAAGAAACATCCATCCATCCATCCATCCATCCATCCATCCATCCATCCATCCATCCATCCATCCATCCATCCATCCATCCATCCATCCATCCATCCATCCATCCATCCATCCATCCATCCATCCATCCATCTATTCATCCATCCATCCATCCATCCATCCATCTATTCATCCATCCATCCATCTATCCATCTATTCATTCATCCATCTATTCATCCATTCATCCATCCATCCATCCATCCATCCATCCATCCATCCATCCATCCATCCATCCATCCATCCATCCATCCATCCATCCATCCATCCATCCATCCATCCATCCATCCATCCATCCATCCATCCATCTATTCATCCATCCATCCATCCATCCATCCATCCATCTCTTGCTGTTGGGGAATGTTTTCAGACACCATCAGCTGCCCACTTCCTCTCACATACAGCTGCTCCATGTGCTCAACAAAAGCTTGATATTTAGGCTGAGCTACAGAAGACATTTACTGCTTCCACCCATCCATCTGTCTGTCTGTCCATCCATCATTAACTGCTCTTGCATTCACTGAATAAAACACATCTTGACATTGTGCAACCTCCTCTAACACAATAAACAATCAACTTCCCAAGCATCTCACATGTTTTTCTGTTTTCACATTTAATTTCAAACTCACATTTGCAGAGCTGTCAAAGAGAAAAAAGTGTGCTACACACCTGCAGCATCTGAGTGTTTTACTATTTCTACATGAGGGATATTTGATTAGGTGAAAACAAAACTTTAAGGTTGCTTGAAAGAGAACCTGACATCAAGCCCCAAGAACATAAAAATGAAGAAATTCATAAAAATGATAAAAATAAAAAATGCAAAAGAAGAAGAAAAAGAAGAGGTTAGCCAGAGGTTTGGTTAACGGGAAGCAGAGAGCAGTTTGACTATAAGGTGAAGATGAAAAGGCAGTCTGATGCACTCCAGGACACAGCAGCACTGGGACTCCAAACTGCTCAGAAAATTTCTATTCCCACTTGAAAAGTTCAGTCAGGCATGAAAATGCAAATAACAATTCCTCATTCCTTTCATGTCCGGGTGTGGAAAGATACAGAAAAGAGAAGGAGGAATCACTATTATTCAGCGTGATCCGAATCCTGAATGTTTCAGAAATGCAACAAGCTGTAGTGAACCTGGACTGAGAGAATAGCTGTAACATTCCCAGTTTTTGTCCAAGGAATTACCAGAAAAATGGATATTCTTCAATAGAATTATTGGGAATATGTCATCAGCTGGGACAATTTACTACCTGGACTGGAAATTATTATCAGCATATCAATTAAAAGTCACCTAATTAATGGATGCTGGAGCTGGAACAAAAATGCCACCAGTGGTGCGCTTATGCCACATTATAGATAAGCATCAGGAGAGGCCACCTCTAATTCAATAAACAGCCTCAGGGGATCCAGCCTCAGTCAGATACACACATGCACACGCACACATGTTAACACATGCAGATCTTTCACATGCAGATTGGGCACTTATGAGCTGTCGGCAGTGATTAATGGCAACGGAAGATGACCCGCTAACTCCCACGGCATAGCTGGGCAAAGCTTGCTTTATTAATATGAACACACACACACACACACCCTCATGAAAATGCCCACACACAAACTCTGTCAGATTCACAGGAAATGGGTGTGTTGGGGTTTTAAGGGTGTCACCCTGACATTGCTCTCTGCTGCTAATAGGGGGGAATTTTTGAAGTGCAACACAAGAGGGACGTGGAAACTTGTTCAGTTATTTATTCTGAAAAATAGTCTGATCATTCCTTTTATTTCTCATTATTTCTGCCAGATGCATTCACTTGTCTCTTTGCAGAGCTGCTAAAAAAGTAAGCTTAGATGTAAATCACAATTTCGTACAAGTGGCTTTCATCCCAGCTGAGAAGTTTGTTAAATTTGCAATTTTTGCACTTAAACTGTTTTTGAATAAAGGTATATAAATGGGTACATATTATAGAGTTTGATTTACTTCTTTAAAATATAGCAGCACTATTACTTTGCAAAGCTAATGAGCTTTCCACAGCCAAGCTCCAAACAAGTCAAATAGATGGAGTGAGAATTCTCCCGGATGGAGCAGATGGGCACTCGGTGGCTCAGCCTGGCAGCGACTTCACACCGAAGGACCAGCAGGAGCTGCTCTGACTGCCGTTAGAGCTAATAGTTCAGCTTTATGGCGATGCTGCTCGGATTTAAAAGGCAACAAATTCAAAATGATGTGCTCATTTAGCAAAACCATACACGCCATTTGACATCTGGAAAGTGGCAAAGAGCTGCTGTGTTCTGAAACTGGTCCAGAACTGTCCTTTGGCTGCATTTGGCTGTGATGGGAAACCACCAATCTGAGTGACCCATCTGCGTTCGGTTTGATGATAGCAGTGGACGCTGCTGAGTGGTTCTGAAGATGATTTTGAGATAATGTCAAACTGGAATTTTATTTCAATGTTTCTGAATAACAGGAGGGGTCAGCGTAGCTTAAAGGGATATTTTGGCCATGCATTGCTGTGTATGTTATAAATATTTACATTCTTACCCATTTTAGATAGCTTCCTGAACAGCCTCAGGTCAGAGAAATGGAGTTCACATTTGCTAGTACTGATGAGCTAGTTTGAATGAATGCTGATTTTGCTGCTACTGGTGAATTTCTCCTGTAAAATAACCATTGAATTCCATATGAGTAACTATAGGATGTAAAATCTACAACAGTGAAAGGTACAATAACGTCCATCCATCTATTGTCTGTACCCGCTTATCCATGCAGGGCCATGGGGGGCTGGTGCCTATCTCCAGCTGTCTTTGGACATGCAGGCGGGGTACACCCTGGACAGGTTGCCAGTCCATTGCAGGGCAATACAGAGACACACAGGAAAACAACCACACACACACCTAAGGACAATTTAGAGAGACCAATCAACCTGACAGTCATATTTTTGTACTGTAAGACGGAGTACCCGGAGAGAACCCACGCATGCACAGGGAGAACATGCAAACTCCATGCACAGAGACTCCAGGCCAGGATGCAAACGGGCCTCCTTGCTGCAAGGCAACAGCGCTAACCACTGTTCTACAGTGCAGCCCACACAATAATGTTTTTTTTTCTTTTGTTTGTTTTTTATTTTGGAGACTTGATCCAGCTTTTGTGTCCAGAGAATTGACCACTAAGATACTCTGGTCCACCACCCAAACCCCACCCTCAGGTGGAGGAGTTGCAATATCTTGGCCATGAGTGAGGGAACGTTGGAACGAACGAACAGTTGGAACCAACATGTGGATCAGAGCAGCATCCACATATGGCTGCTCAACCAGTATCTTATGGTGAACAGGAAGTTAATCCAGAAAGTCAGATTCTTGATTTACCACTCGATCTACTTCCTAGCCTTTAACGAAGGTCATGAACTCGTGAATGACAAAAAAAGCTGACAAGTGTTTCCTCTGCAGGTGGCCAGCAGGAACTCAGCTGCTCCTCCTCTCCACGTTGAGAGGAACCAGCTGAGGTGGTTTGAGCATGTGGTTGGGATGCCCCCTGTATCCTTCCTGTATCAGGGATTGTACGTGCTTATTTTTATGAATGAGTGAGAAGTTTTATATTATAGAAAGTTCTATAGGCTCAGATGTGAAAGATTTTCAGTACTTTATAGAACCTGAATGAGGCTCAAAAGATGCTACACTTGATAAAAAGCACATTGGGAGGGAGAATGATCTGCTTGTTTATTTCTCCAAAATTAAGTCTGTAAACCTTTTCAGAAGCAACAGATATTTCTTTTGCTAATTTATTGCAACAGGGATCAAATTTGCCATCTGTTGCAGTGAATGCACACAACTAGGGATCAGTAAACCAGCACATGCACAAAAAGCAGCAGTTGGTTTGAACCAGCACAAAAGCCCCACCCTAAGAAGAAGATCAGACCATTGGGTTGTAAGGAATTCACATCCATCCACACTCACTAGAAACTTTAGATTGAACTGAATAATGTTAAAAGAAAAAGATTCATGTTCATGAAGTACATCCTTTGTTCTCCAAGGCTGTTTATGCTGGTGCTGTGTGCAAATTTGCACGCCCAGACAGATAATAGCAGCATAAAACGCCATTATTCTCCCACTGGCTCTTACTTTGATATTCAGTGTACAAATACCCTAAATAATTTGGCACACGGGCCCATTAGAGGGTTATTTTTCATGCAGTAATCCTTAATACCTGTCATAAACCTACTGGAGCATTAACATGTGTTATTAAAAGCCAGAGAATGTATGGGAATGTGTCAAAGTGAGAATAATGCCTTTGTCAACATGTTTCAAGAGAAGGCCACACAATGGGGCCATAAATGATACATCACAACAGCACTGACAGCCTGAGCAGGGACCCCATACGCTTTGTGCTGCTGAATGATCCCATGCCATGTGTGTTGATGTGTGCCTCTGTTGTGTTACGTTCACCCCTTCTTTCCTGTAACATCCTCAGCTGGCCGGTCAGATGACCGTGGGGCCTAAAAGCGCACGACAACCCGATCATGGTCTGCCATTGGCCGAAAAACGAGATCCCTCTCAGAGCCTGCCAATCACATCACCATGGAGATGGGATGGAAGCACAGTGGTGATGGCAGGGGTCTGGCCCAGTGTTGCCAGGAGGAAGCTGTGCGTTAATGGTGAAACACGCCAGTGGTAAGAGACAGAGGCGGTACGAAACGCTGGGAAAATACGGGTTTGATTGAAGAATGAAAAGAGGATTTGAGTTGTATTAAAAGACCTAGAAGTGTGCTGACCAGTGCAGATAGGAGGCAGGCAAGCGTAATTAACTCTTGATAACAAGACACACACACACACACACACACACACACCGGTGGAGTGGGCGGGGAAAACAGGTATTTTTATAATGAGCCTCATTATGCATGTTTTACTTGGCCATTTCTCAGGGCTCCTGGGACGTTTAAAGCTCCAAATACATTTTATTTGCTTTATAGAGGCTCAAAGATCAGTTTCCAAATTTAAATGAACACCGTTTGTGTGGAAGAATGGTCCCAAATCACTCCTGAGCAATGCAAACGACTGGTCTCTCCATACAAGAAGCTGTAATCACCAACAAAGGCCTTACAAAGTATTAAATAAAGTGTTCTATACTTATTCCCTGTGTCATTTCTCTTTATTTTTTATGACTCAACTTGTATACTGGTCTGATTTGTATGAATTCAATATTTGGCAACATCTGGTGCAACTTTGAAACACTTAGAAATACCCTTACTGATAAAAATGTTGGCGTGTCAAATACTTTTTCTCCCAGCTGGAAAAAAATGACCTTCCAAAAACAAATAAAAAAAATTAAAACAAGTTATGTTTCCTTGAAATAAGTAAAAAGAAATCTGCCAATGGAACAAGTACAAACTGTCTTGTCAAGATTTCTTGAAATAAGACAATAAGCCTTACAAGAAACATCTCATTTTCAGCTACATTTTACTGGTGTTCAGAAGTTTTGTGGCGCTAAAAAGTAGTATCCCCCCACCCCCCACCCTACCCTGCAAAAAAAAGTAGCATTTTCTTTCAAACCTCCCAGCATCATCCTGTATATAACTTGTTTTCAGTTCTAAAAATGTGTAACACTGTAGATTTAATTGCAACACCTTGCTTGAAATATGATTGAAATTGGCATTTTGAGTCTAAATTTATTGAAATTAGCATTCTTGTATTATTGGGCTTTTTTTTAATAAAAATTCCATTTCTAGTGCATTCACCTTTCTGTAAGACCTGGTCAAGATCATGCAAAGACCAGACCTTTCATCCATTGAAAGACATCAAACAAAGCCTTAAAACATAACAGCTCAAAACGTGTTTGTTCCATTAATTTTTGAGATGATGCTCTGCTGAAAGGCCCAATGGCAGATGACTGCTGAGTGATAGTGATGTGAGAACTGGGAGCAGCACCCCATGGAGGACAGCCAGCCTGGTGCTCCAGGAGAAGTCTCTCATATTGGGTGGCAAAGTCACCAAAGTCCCATTCCCTCACCCTCTTGAGCTTGAACAACAGTTTCTCCATCCATACGGCCATCGGAGATGAGCCCATGAGCATCTGCCTCCTGTGGGTGTGTGTCATTGCAGCTTGGCAGGCACACACACCACAGCTTTACCGGCAGGCGCCTGGGCTAATTTGATTTTTAATTCAACACGACTCCTCGGCTAACAGTTTGAGTTGGGGATTAATTAATCTGATTTGACTTGTGCTAATTTCGTCCCCACCCACGACCCTGCTCTCCACCCACTGATGAAGCAAACAAACAAGCGACGGTGTTGCAGGCTCTTTCCTGACACAGATGTTGAGGATGGGAGACAGAAGACTTGGGGCGACAGGTAAGCAGCAAGTGGAAAGCCTTGGGAAAGTGTCGCGTGATGACCCTGTGTGTATCAGTTTTTAAATGTGTTTATTAAAGATGTTGGAGTCGGAGGTAGAGATCTTATCCCAGCAACAGACTGGCTCTCATAAGGAGAGGACGGTCAGACACCACTTCCTCTGCCAAAAATATGGGTCATGAAGGATCTGGGTGAGCTGTTTGCATAGAATTTGTGAAAAGGGGGACAGGAAGTGGAGCCTGTCTGTTCATCGCCACAGCTTTTAAGAAGAGGTCCAGTCAGGGTCCTACAGGGACCGCTAAGCGTTCATGTCCACAGTTTCAAATACACTCTGAGAGGAACCTTTAAAAATAAATAGACCTGAGAGTGCAGCTTTAGTTGGCGAGCACTTTGAGGAGATTTTGTAAAATCACACTTTCAGTTTGCACTCTAAAAACAGCCACAGATACCCACACACTTAGAAGGTGCATGTGGAGGTAGTGAATTAAAAAAAACACAGTTTTACGTCACCAAACACAAAGATTTATTTCAAAGTCAGCCAGCCTCGTGTTGAAATGATGCAAACCTACTAGTGTTGAAAGAAATGTGCCGAACCGAGCAGCAAAGAGGCCAAAGCTCCCTCTCTCTCCCCCTCCCTCCCATCCATACTTCCCTCTCTCATTCTCTGACATATAACCACCCTCTTTGCATGGTAGAAAATAACATTGCTCTGCTCTAAAGAGACCACACATGGGAAAAACAACCTACGCCTGCTGCTCGCTCCTGCAGCATAAAAAAAATAAAAATAAAACTGCCCAACAGCTCACACGTTGCTTTGAAATCTCTATCACAGCTGAGTTCAGCGCCTGGCTTCCTGCTTCTGCCTTCGCCGCTGCTCTCAACATTCTGATCATACATTTAGATGCAAAAAAATACAGCAAGGAAAGAAAAGGCTCATGTATATAAATCTGTGTAGTCAGACCCATAAAAACACATTACATACTCTGAGATATGAGCAGTTGCTACCAGCTGAACAGCATGCATGCATGAACATAAGCTCTTGCCATTGGAATTTTGGGACAAGGATCTAATAAGAGAAACAATAAATTGCCAGGGTTTCTACTGCACCATTGCATAGGCAACATTGTTCTAGATCCTCCTTAAATCAAGAGTAAATGTTTAAATCTTTGAGCAAGTTGCAAATTATCTGAGCAGTTTTCTGGACTCTGCAGAAGAGAGAAAGAGGGAGAGCAAATGTTTAGCCACCTGTTAGCAGCCTCCGGGCCTCAGAGTGAGTGCTAAGCAACGGGAGGGACAGAGTAGTGGCTCGTCTGGGCGAGACGGCCAGGAAAGTCCTCCGCCAGCAAAGCCTCGTGATTTACAGCAGCTGATCTCTGGACTGATCAAATGCAGCGCCGCAGCGAACACAAATCACCACCTCGTACATAACCCTGTCTGTGACAACTAATTTCATCTTAGCACTAATGAATTCATCATCAGGAGGGATCTGCCTGTGGAGCCCCAGCCCGTGGCAGAGAAGGAGTAATGGCTTGGATAAGGCGTCATCATCATAATGAACATCATGGCTGCCAGCAGCACCTTGGCGCTGTTTGGCCCAGAGTTTAGCAGCAACAGTTTGTGACTCTGCAGCGTCCTTGACAAAGTTGCAACGAGGAGGCTTTTTAGCAAGTAGGGGTGGGTATCAGAGTGAATGTGCATCTCATGTATGAAAAGTGAACATGAGTGTGCTTATGTCAGTGGAATTTGAATGTGTTGGTGTACGAGTTGATAAGTCAGTGAGGGTGAGAGCGCTCATGGTGTGTGTGTGTGTGTGTGTGTGTGTGTGTGTGTGTGTGTGTGTGTGTGTGTGTGTGTGTGTGTGTGCGTGTGTGTGTGTGTGTGTGTGTGTGAAGGAGTCTAAGCGGCGCAGTCAGGGAGCTGTCAGAGGAGAGCCAGGGTGCAGGCTGATCACAGGGCTGCGGTGCGTTTGATGTCTCCCAGGGACTGACAGCTTCTCTCCCCATGGGAGCGCCTTTTCTCACCCTTTCTCTATACCATTCCTTTTTATCCTTTCCATACACAACATCTCCTCCGTTTGTCTCCTCATCACGCCGAATGAGAGGGGGTGTGAGGAAGCACACTTGTGCTCTCCCGGGACTGTTTGAGGAAACAGAGAGAATTTCAAAACACGGCTTTGTTCAGTCGGAAACACACCTGAGAGTGTGTCTCTGTAAACACCGACATGACGAGCTGCCATTTCTCATCGGCTGACATTTTGGCTGACATTCAATTTAACTCAGTGGCAAAGTGGGTGACGACAGGTAACCTTCAGTTTTAGGATGGATGAGTGTGTCGATATCGGAATGACCTAGTTAATGCATAATTGTTTCTAATATACAGAATCTATGTTGGTTAGCACCATTAGCATCTTTCTCCCATGCTTGTGTGGGTTTTCTCCACATACTCCACTTTTCTCCCACATTTTCCATTTTTCAGCTGTCCTTAGATGTGAGCGTGTTTGACTTGTTCACTTCTCGCCTAATGGACACCAACTCCAGAGGACCATGAGCGGGATCAAACAAGGACAAAGTTTGAAGAATCTCTTAGGGTCAAGGCATATGAGGCTACTAACTTTGTGAAACTCTATTTTCATGCCTCAGTTCTGCTTTTAATGGATTTGATGTTTTGATGGACACATAAACTAATTTATCCCCCGAAAAGCCTCCAGTTCATCTATGCTTGTAAAGCTGTTGACATTAAATCTGACCAGTAACAGAGTCAAGACGCTCTAGTACACGATGAAAATTGGACGCAGTTTAAATCTGTTTTGGTCATTTATCTACACTAATAAGAATATCTGAGCCTATATTTTTCTATAAATATGTTATAAAAAGTTAGAAACATTAACTAATGTTCATTCTTGGATGCAAACGACAGAGGGTTTAAGAATTATGCATGTTTTAGGCTGCAGACTCCCTCTACCCCCACCTTAGAAGGTCAAGGTGCAGGAGGATCTCATCTCTAATCGCTGCGAGTGTTAGCATGAACCCATTCGTCACAGGAGCAGAGTGTCGGCTGGATGTCCCCGTCACTAAGCTGTCCATTTTGTCAGACAGCCAAATTCATCATACTGAGACGGGGACTGATCCTAACCAGCGGAAGCCAACAGTCGCACAAATACATACAAATATGCAAATTAACGACAAAATAAACATCACCCTCCAAACGAGCCATCCATCAATGACCGGTTTCTGAGCAGCTCAGCACTGGCACAGGCAGCAGTAATCAGCCACTCCGTCAGAGGGAGTGATGGAACACCATCTTCTCATCTCCTTCCTGCCCCCTCCCCTCTCTATATCATCCACATACTGTCCTCCTTTCATCACTCTCTATTTGCCATTTTTCATGCATGCTTTCTGTAATTTTCCCCTCTCACTTGCACTCGTTTTTTTTATTCTCACACACTTTGTCAATTCCATGTTGGCATTTTTTGTCCTCCCATCTTCTTTTCTTCAAAGCTCCCGTCTTCTTTTAAGTGCCCGTTCATCACCGTAATTATAACTCTGACGACGACATTTGAAATGAAAACTTTGTTCTGTCCTTGTGTTTGAGTGGATAATGATGTGATGGGAAACATTTTACCATTAGGGGAGCAACACAAATCAAGCCAAATGCGACGTGTCTTTCCATTCAGGCTCTGGCCTTTCGGGTTGTAATGCATCATCTCTTTATTGGTGCAACACTGAATCTTTTGTTTTGACATCCAAACATGGATGAGACAATATTTTCACCGTGAAACGCTAGCTCGACGGCTGCGTGAGATATTTTGAAAAAGTCAAGATGCTGAACTGGAAAGAAAGTTTTCTGAGTGGAAGAAGTTGTTGGAGGAAACAAAAAACTCTGGAATGCTCCAACAGCTGAGTCAGGTCAGACTCATGTTGCATTTCTGGCAGTGCACACACACGTCCCTTTGAAGCCATTCTAAACAGACGTACTCACCAACTTTCTCTTTAAGAGTCCTGCAAAACCAGGAACCGAATTGACAACATTTACTACAAATTAGACTTTACAAGCCCCTTGGTCTATTAAACGTGAGATGTAATTACATGAGTTCCAAAACAAAACCTTTAGTCTGCCGTGCCAGAGCCTGGCACCTTGAAATAGAAAAAAAGAGCAGCCGAATGTCTTCGTCAGACTCGGTCCCCGCGGGTACATTTATGAGAACCACTGCCTCTTTCGAGTGGGCACGACTCCAAAACATAACATTGTTCTTAGCTCCAGTTTGTCTGCACCAGCCATAACAGAATAATTACAGCATCATAAAGAACGTGGTTAGCCGCCGTGCAGCAAGTGTGGCCTGCAGGCGCGAGAGGAACAAGCCTGGGGCGACTGCAGCCTCCGCAGCTCGGCCCAGAAGAGGAAAAACAAGGCATTCCTCAGAATACCTTAATTACTGGCACCATTTCTTTGTCACACATGAACTAATTCAACAACGAGCGGGTGTGGAGTTCTGACGATGCAATAAAAGAAACCACAAGGCTTTTGTTTCAGATGCAGTGTGAAGAATATTGGACTTCAGGGCAAAGAAAGACTTCTGTCTCCGTGTTGTGGTGCTTTCTGGGCTCAAATGGGTGGGTTTATGACTGTGACAGACTGAAAAATAAGTAAAAGTTAAAACGTGAGAAGAAACATGAAAACAAAGGAACGGAAAAACTATAAGAATCTCAGAGCCGTGTGTTTTTCTCAGTTTAAAAAGTGGTGAAGGATGACACGGAAAACTCTGAGCATCTCTGGAATTCTTTACCCACAATCCATCTGCACAATGAAGTCTTTAAATCCTGACTCATAGCTCTTTTTTCAGACAGACGTATCATATGAACCTCAACTTTATCAAATTTCTAGATATGTTTCTTAGTTTTTTGTTAATTTTTTTTGCTTCACATCAATATTCATCTACTTTTGCTCGTTGTTTTTGTGTGTTTTAATCGGAAAATGTCTCAGGAGTTCTTAAAGGGGCCAAAGACTCACGAATATTATCATTTTTCTAACTGTACTTTCATCTTATCTGCTTGATGCAATCAAAGGAGCGTTTTGGTTTGTAAACGAGAACACCCCCCTTCAATAACAGAAACATCCCCTTCTTATTGGCTCCTGAATTGTTACTTCACATCTGGTCTCAATCGATTTTTCAAAATAAGATAGTGATCATTTTGATTATTTAAAAAAAAAGTCTATATTCTAAATAAGATATTGTAAGGGTTAGGGTTAGGGTTACTTAATGTAATTGTGTAAAAACGACAAATACTTGCGAACATAATGTGTAGACTTTTATTTTGACACATGACCAGCAGCTGAAATTACATTTTTTGATGCCCATTCTGATTGGTTGGTGAAATGCTACAGTAACCCACACTAAGGCGTTTTTGTAGCCCAAACCAAAACACCCCCACAGCTAGCCCGACCCCGCTCCAATCAACAACATATTTCTCTAAATTCCTGCCACATTCTGATCCAGTTCCTCTTCATTGATGCCTACCCATTGTTATCCTTCTCTTATGTTTAGCATTAAGCTCCAATTTCAAACTTCAATAAAACAATTCACCATTGATCTCCTTCCAGTGTGTGTGATCCTGTGGTGTTTAAGAGTGCATCTTGGTTCATGCACAGATGCATCTGCCAGCCACATGTTCTCAACAACCACCCCAGTAAATAGCTTTGCACATTTGGACAATATTGTTCTGTTTTTCAAGAGCAACAGTCAGATAATTATTTTTTTCTGCAAATGGGTCAACTACACAGCTCCATTCAGATGAGTTAAATTCAAAGTTACGTAAAGCATCTAGTTAAGAATGTGTCTTTATGGGATGTTTTAAATTTGAGCTTCATTCAGCTTCTCATTCCCATAATGTTCCCAAAACAATTCTTGCAGAAATTAGTTACAACTGTGATTCTTTATAACTCATTTGAATTATAAGAGTTTAAATCAGTTAATCAACCTGTGTGCAGACCAGTCAGGGCCCAGATCCTGACAATGTTTAAAATCAATAAAGCTTTCTTAAAAAGATTGCTTCACAGTTCTGAAGCTCACAGAGAACGTTGCATGGAGGTGTGAGGCGTGCACAGAATCACTGCTGACCACACAGGCCACAACTAAAAAAGTTACGCTCCTATGAGCTGCAGCTTATAAAAGTTTGCAGCTGCACTCCCAAAATAGTGAAGTGAAAACTGAAGCATAGGTGATGCAATCCGTGCTTAGACGCCTCTCTGGTAAACTGAGGTGCCAAGAAGAGTAAAGAGCTGGCAGGACCAGGGTGAAGTCAGTTTGTGAAGAACACTGGAGTTAGTCAGACTGAGCAGCCATTCTGAGCCGGTTCTCTAAGGAGTGATTTATGGTTGGTTCATTTCCACAAGTAAGAACTCAAGCGAGCTCTCAGCTCCATCGGCACGGTTACGTATCCAGAAATGAGTCGTACCTAGCTGAGGTGCCTCCTGAAGAGCATAACAAGGCTGCAAGTCAGAAGTGGATTTGTCTTGTTTTTTGTTCTATAAAAACTAAAAACATGACTCACAGCGAATAAAAATGCTACATCTGCAGACAGTTTGAAGAGAATTCAGATAATAAGTGCAGGAAATTGTTTTTCCTCAAACAATATAAAAAATAACATTTCCTATCGGCTAAATGGGTTTTTGTGAAAAGCAAATGTAACACGTTTCTTTTTGTGGAAAGCAATTTCAGTCCCACCTGACTATACGGCCATTTCTGCAGCATTTGACCAGCTGACCTGAAGATAATTACTTTAAATTCACTTCACCATGAGACCTCTCCACATTTTTCCTCTTTGCTTTTTCCTGTCCTCATCTAGTCACCATGCAATTCTTAGTTTTCACTTTCAAACATATGGTCACATCATCTCCACTTCTCATCAATCACTGTGTCATTAAAATGGAAGGGATGTGTGTGTTATTTTTCTGCCAGCACGTGTGGTCCAGTAATCTGAGCCATGCTCATTCTGAAAACAACATAATAACAACAAAAATACTGTAATTAAAGGATCAGATGTTTGATCTGGGACTTACCGAAGCCAAAAGCAGCAGGTGCAGGAATGGGAGCAGACTGCACCGGTGTGGAGGTGTACAGGCCGGTCACCAGTAGACCATCAAAGGACACACTGGTAGAGATGGTCACTAAAGAGAGAGAGAGAGGAAAAACATTTTACAAATGAGCTAATGTTTTTATGATTCCGTACACATCCTAATATGCAGATAAAGTGTCAGAAATCACCTTTACACTAAATTTATAAAGCTGCACAGAGTGATGCACACACACATTAACATCTGGTCGTTATACACGCTGCAGCTTAATAAGACTGAGCTGCTAATTAGCCCACTGACCACAGCTCATGTGTTAACAGAAACATAAAACTGTTATTAGGTTTATTGGGACCAGAAACATGGAAGGCGTTAAACAAACCTAAAATACACGCAAACAATGATGCTCACAAAGAAAAGCAGCAGTCAAATCCGCCACAGCCTGCACAAATCATCGTAAACAAGGATTGTCCCCATCGACCACCATGTTAGAGGAAACTGATGAGCTAATTGTCTGTAACCCTGATAGCATCACCAAGCCTCCTCGCATCACAGGTCGTTACAGACAGCAGCAGATCTGGAAATGGCAGGAGGCGTTCTGTTATCAAGCAAGTTAAAGTATTGATTTATCCAGTAACCACCGGCCCTGGAGTGACAGGCCCACAGAGTCGGCTCTAACGCCGGAGAACGAGGGCTTCGCCGCTGGACTTGTCTCAGCCAGACGGTTCAGGGCACAGAGGAGCAGTCGGTGGAGAGCACGATCTACTCAGAGAGAAAAAAACAAACAACATTTCTACTCTCTGGGGAAGTAAATGCTTTGCAGCAGTGAAGGATGGAGGCATTGTTATTTCCTGACCCTGGAATCCCCCCCCCTCGCTTACGGGAAAGAAATGAAGAGAAGAAGGAGACACACACAGCATTAATGTGTTTTTTTATTTCTTAAGAACAGCAACAGTTTGGTCTGGGGGCGTTCATTCTTCTGGGTCTGGTGTGTGTTTTCGTGGTGGGAATCTGGGCAGAGCAGACTCCTGTGTGGCCCTGTCTGCCTCGCTGTCTGACTGGGGTGACTCCCATTCCATGTCCTCACACTAGGCGCCCATGTTCAGTGTGTGTGTGTGTGTGTGTGCGTGTGTGTTCTTATGTGTCTGTGTACATTGGATGTGTTACACCCTGTCTTAAGAGCACAGTTCAGGCCATGTCTTCCTCTCCTGGATCTCATCCATATCAAAACCTCATTTATTCATCCCACAACTCTCTTTATTGTATCCAGACATTTCCTCCCCAGTTAGGCTGTCACAATCATTAAACCAAAACCTGCGTCTTACAGTGATGCTTCATTTTACACATTCTCAGCTCAACCCACACGTTTAACCCTGCCGCTCTTTATTTTATTAAGAAATATTTAAGAAGAGGGATCCAAGCATATTATTGACACTTCCTGCATCCAAACTACTTAGATTCTTGTGAAAATTACGATAACAAGTCAAATGTAACTCCATACATTTGGGGATTTTTGTTGGAATATCATTAGAAAACTCAAAAATGTGAGGAGAAAGTTTAAATGTTTAAATTCAAACAAACAGCAACTTTCTTCTACAAAGCCCAGCGGATATTTGAGACATGTTTGCAAAGTGTTGGTATAGGCATTAGAACAAAGAAAGAATAGAGAAATGTTAAAGCTGCTGCCCGTGGTTCATTAAGGTCACCGTGGTAACCACACACCTGTGCCTCTCACTCCCTCAGAGAGACACTTGAAGGGAAAACAGAAAGCCTGAGTGAAACAGCAGAAATCTAATCATCTTATTTTAAAAATGCATGAAAAAGATTCTGAGCTCAGATAAAATGAGTCTGAGACGTTGATCATGACAACCTTTTCCTTCTGCAGGGATTTCAGAAAAAAAAATTGAAAAAAGACAAAACATTTTTGATGCATGAACCGTGTGGAGACTAACCTTTTGTAGGACATACTAGAGTTTGTTGACAATTGTTTTAGCTAAAGTAAAGAGATTCATGACACTAAGTCCTTGTCCACACGTAGCTGTTTAAAAAAAAAAAAAAAACGAATATCCACCCTCCCAAAAAATAGCGTCCACTCCACCTCACTTTTAGAAAACACTCCATCCACAGGTAACCACACAAGTGCATTGTTAAGCACATTCATTGGCATGCCAGACCTGTAGGTGGCAGTAGTTCCCCTGAATCCTATCCATTTCATCTTCTTGCTCAACTTCAACAACACATGAAACATGGCGCCTAGCCCGCTTGTGTGGACCAATAAGGAGGTAGAATTGCTCATAAATGTAGTTTTGGAGTATAAAGTCAACAAGTGTCAAAAAGCGCTTGGATGATTGATAACACGAGCATAGCTCTGAGGGCGTCCATGTTGTAGCGTAAACACAGGTCGCACATGGGCCGTCAGCATTTTTGTCGCAGACAGTGGGGGTTGTGAAACCTAAAACTCTGGTTATTTCTGTCCACACAGAAACACGGAAAAACGCAAATCTTCACTTTGACTGGAGTTTTTAAAAAGATTTGTTTTTGTTGCGGAAATCTTTGTTTTCATGTGGATGACAGGCTGAATCGTAAAACAATATCTTCGTTTTAGGAGATACCAGCTACGTGTGGACACGGCCTAAGCCATTTCTTGGTCAAATTCCCGACAATGATAGGGTTATTATTATTATTATTATTATTATTATTATTATTATTATTATAATAAACGCTTTAAAGGATCTCAAAATGTCTTCAGTTGCATAAAATCAAACTTTCTGTGACCTGTTAAAACCTATAAGTAATGTTTCTACTATGGAGTCTTCCAGAGCTCCATTAAAGGCTGGGTCTTCTCTATCCTTTTGTAGTGTACATAAAAAAAAGTTTGTTGTTATTTGCAGATTTTGTCTAAGCTGTACAACGTTCAGCTCCCAAAGGTCATCAGCCACTGCTTGAACAGGAAGGTGGACAGAACCATAAACTGCTTTGCTCTGCAACAAAATCTCCCTCCTTCCTTGTTGCTCTGTGCACATCAGCAGCCACAGAATGGGACAAATAGGTCTCATTCACACAAAAGATTACTGTATTTAACACACACACACACACACACACACACACACACACACACACACACACACACACACACACACACACACGCNGGTAGTGGAATGGTCCGTGGAGAGCCGTGCTGCCTGATCAATACAAATCCAAGGTGTAAATTATTTAGACAAGACTCTAACAACCCCCCTCTCACTCGCCTGTGGATAGATGAGCCAATCAGACTAGACGAGATCAGATCCAATCACATGTGGGGCTACTTTACACACACACACACATACACACACACACACACACACACACACACCTAGACGAAGGTCTTTGATGGTTGCCATTAACATTCTCGTCCACACTTCATTTCTGAGCACAGTTGAATTGACCGTGTGTGTGTGTGTGTGTGTGTGTGTGTGTGTGTGTGTGTGTGTGTGTGTGTGTGTGAAGCCACGAGGCAGGAATCCAGTAAATTTTACTACCAACAGACTCATTCACAGAGCGATAGCAGGTTCAGTGTTTCTGAGCATGTGTTTGTCCTGCTTTGTTCACGTGTAAACAATCAAACATCTGGGCTAAATTTCCCTGCATAAGCTCTAACCTCAGCTTTTACAAAACAACTGCAGACATTCATACAAATAACATTTTTAATTTTGTGCATGAGTACCATAATTTAGTTAAAATGATGAATAGCTGACTTTTGTACAAGCTGTTTTCTGGACCATTCCAGTGAAAGGAAAGCAAAATGCCTGGTTTAACCTTTAGACACTTCTGGTGTTTAATTCAACTTTTGCATGGGTCTGAATTGATTTTCTGTTTTTTTACAACTTCTGGTAAAATTACACACCAGTGATCCATTTTTTCAAAATAAAAAGACCATTTAGCTGATAATCAACACGTGGTTGACTTTCATGCATCTAAGTGGTTCTAACTCCCGTCCTGCTAAATCCTCGTTTGGCTAGCTGCATAAGATTAATCCCCACGCAACAATATAACTTTATACCAAAACACGCCACGGCGCTGATGTCTTGACCCGAAGCCAACATATAATATTGATGAGCAGATGTGGTGTGCCTCGTTATAGACACACACAACCGTGCTGCTACTCAACTATTGATGGGCCTGGGGCTTTCTTTACTTCTCTGTATCCACCATGAGAAATGCTGGTAGGGCACACAGCTAAAACACACACCCACAACCACAACACTGGCTTCACTGGTAAGAAGCTCAAACTGAAACAACTAAGATAAAAAATAAATCAGTAATGTTGCAACATGATGACTGATTGGGAACAGAAAAGTAACCTTTCGTGGAAGAAGAAAAAAACATAATAAAACCAAATAACTTGACTATACCGATAACCTATTCTGAAACCTGCAAAAGCATCCTGAACATCAACGCAACAAAGCAATGGATGTGAGGTGATTTTTTAATAGAGTCCTGTTTAATTGCAGTCCCATGGAGGTGAAATGGATGCACCTGCAGGACAAATCATTTGCGTTTGTTTTTGTTATTAATAAGACAAGATGGAAGAGCAGCCATATATGATTTGTGCAAATGAAAGTATTAAACCAATGCAAACTGATCACTGGATGCTGCTTCAGCAGGAACAAACAGGGCCCTGTTGCATCATAAAAACAATGTTGTAGCAGAGTGTAGCCTGCACTGAGGCTGGCACACCCTGGTGCCATGAGATCATTTAGAAAATAAAGTTGATGTGTGACGAGGGATACTTTTGAATCTTGGCAGAAAGGCGTAAAACTCCAGGAGAAGACCTGATTTACTCACTGAAGAGTCCAGCTGAATTAAAGCTCGTCTGTAGTTGGCACCGTCTGAACAGCTCTATTCTTCAGCACCAGTTCTCACCCACATTCAGACGCTACACTTCACTTTTCCCAGGAAAAGACCATAAAATATAGCTTTAACAAAATAAAAGCATGATATTTAAATAAAGTATTAGACTAATAATAAAAGGTGAGAATAATAGGAAAGGAGAAAATAGTATTTTTGTGGCATGGTAGCAAAGATAATGTTTGTTGTAATTTTTATTTTTCCTCCAAGTAAATCCGTTTTGTTTTCAGAAGGAAGGAGGTTTTCCTGGCAACAACCTGGATAAAGATAAGTGACCATCTGACCCACATCCCACTGGCAGACACACACGTGCCCCAGAGAGGACCAGGAAATAGAGGCCAGACCATAGGGAAGCTATAGCTCCATCTGTTTCCACGGTGATGCCAGCGTTGGGGTGTCACTTTGATCTGAGCTTCCTGAAATGGTTCAGACCATCAGTCACCTAGCCATGACACCGTTAAGGAAAGGCCACCTTCCAAGAATGAGGTGAAAATGACAAACGGTCCTTAAAATTGAGAAGCTCTGGATCTGAATTACTGCAGGCTGAATGTGTCTATACAGTTAGAGATCAGAAGAGTGTGTGGGAAGTGTGTTTCAGCACATACATGTGTCATGTTGTGTTCAAGTCAGGTCTGAGAAGCATCATTCCATTGCGTAACCTTCTGGCACCATCCTGGCCTGCTGGCACTGCCATCTGCTGCTGTGAAACACTCATGACCTATCAGCCGCTCAGCCTCTACAGGTCTGCTAAACGACATCTACGACAACCTTTCTCAGATAACTGAAAACAGTTTATCTCTTGAGAGGTCCCTTCACATAGAGGTCTAAACCCCGTTTGTTAGAGCGGCGAGCTGAAGCCTCGTTGCCCGCCTCACTTGGCTTCCTACCTGCAACAGCCGTGGAGAAAAACAGCAGTGAAGAGGCAGTTCTGTCACAAGCATCCTGTTCCTCACACATAATCTGCTTCGAAATCACACTTCAAAGAGCCGATCTCCTGTGATGCATACAATGTATTCGATGCTTAAACATGAGCAGGCACAGATGTTGGAGTTATTCTCCATGAAAAGATTCTTTGATAAATATTCTTTCCTAGGTTTTAACAAACCTTTCTTTTTTATGGGAGTGCAAATGTAGATGTAATGGAGATAAACTGGAGGTTCTAAAATAGACATATCTTGGTTTTGACACTGAAGAAATGACCTGTTCTCAGTATTCTTGTCTTATGGTTGAAAATCAGTCGTGTCATGGCAGCGGCAGTCTAAGGTTGTGGTCATTTTTTTGATGATAATAAAAATCAAGCAATGTTGGTTGTGGTATAACATAATATACAAATCCATTAAAAGCATTTAGAAATATTTTTCAGTCAATAATTTCTCCCCTTTAATATTAATTTGTGTTGTAATAGTAACTAATAAACATAATTAGAGACTCATAAGGCAGCATTTTTAATTATTTGTCTGATTTTCCAAACATGAGAGACCACACACCTGCAATAAAATCACTCAGATGGGAAATCTCACAAAATCAAATGAGACTCCAGAGAGATCAAACATGGTGAAAGAGGAGCGTGCACCTCCATCACCACTACACGTCACATTCAACAGGCACCACCATTATTAGTCCTTGAAAGTTGGACCAAGACAGCCCAACAGGTTTAATCGCCCTAATAACCCTGATTTATGATCGGAGCGATCACAATGCTTCTGAGCAGACCAGAGCACACGTAACACACAGTCGGAAGGTCTGATTATCTTCAGAGCTCTTACAGTCCTTCAGAGTGTCAGAAGTGGACAATCAGGTCAAAAATTGGCCTCATTATCCTGCCGTCTTATTGCATCATAATTCTGAAAAAAGTTGTTCAATCGTGTGATTCATTCATATGATGAGCAACACAGCTAAACATAGAGATAGCACCCCCAAAACATTGCCACAATCCCCTAAATGTATTTTATTTTCTTGCCTCAACTGCTGCCAGGTGTTCTCTAGTCACAGGCGGATGGCCGGCTCCTGATTGGCTATGCTGGTGACCTTCATCACCTCCTGGCGGAGCAATGGGATGTCATCCTACAGTAAACTGTCGACCAACATGAGGAGGAGGAGCCAAAATATTGTGGCTGTGTATGGATCTTGCACCTGCTATTCAGCCCCGTGGTGTAAATATATAGCAGGAAAAGGGTAATGGACCAATCCACCAAGGCAGGAGGAAATACCAACAAGGGAAATACCGCAGGGGGGGTTGGTACTTCACTCAAAGTGCATCACTCAATTCACAGATAAACTATCTTTACAAGTTGTACCAAAGACTCATCAGACTTTCCAATCATTTTAAATGCAACTCCATTTTTTCCATTGATCTGAGTAACTGAAATGTTTCAATCTCATTTGAGCATTTTTTTCTCTACTATCAACACATCCAGGCAATTACTGAAGCGCTTGTATTACAAACATAACACCGTTATGTTAAATAATTGAATACTATGACACAAACTGATGATTCATATTTCTTCTGCTAAAAAACACAAAAGAAACAGAAAAGGATGTTCTTTTGGCCTGATGTGACCTCTGATGATTTATTGTTCCCAGAGAGGAATTAGATCCTTTATCAGGATGCTTCTCAATGATAAATAAATCTGCTTTCATAGGTCTCACTTATGTTCTTTGTCTGCTCTTCAGGTCACAAGAGAATCTGATCTGATGAGTTAAAAAAACACCATAGAGGTAAGAGCTAGAGACAACAACAAAAGTCTCCAAAATTATTCATCCATATTTAGTCCCAGGGAAGAATGAGAAAATGAAGGTATTTCATTGTAAGCTGTTTAAAAAAAGGAGAAAGCAAAACTACGGATCTGCAGAAATTGTGCATCTTTAAATCAAAACACATCCCTTCATTTAAATGAGACACGATGCACATAAGATGTTTAAAATGAATAAACAAAAAAAAGACAAACTAAATGCAAGTTACAGAGAAAAGCTGCGTGTTTGCATTCCTGAGGAAAAAAGAGTGTAAATGACTCACTAAAAACCCATTAAGCATGAAATATTGGGCAAAACACAAATCCTCACACAGTGGACTGAGGAATGTAAAACACAGGATTTATGGCAAACTCGCTAATATAAAACATCTATTTCAACATAAACCTGTCACCACATCGTAAACGATCAAGCATTAAACACAGGGAGTGTTCTGGTTTTAAAAGTGCAAATGAGAAAACTGATGGAAGAGATGAACATTGTTGTTTGGTAACTCTCCTTTCTGCTCACCTGCTGCACGGAGCAGCACTAAAACAACACAGAGCTGCAGACTGTGACCTCACGGCCTGGATGTCTGTGATCAAGTCACTAGCTGACTTGATCCTCCTCCCACACACGGTCTGTCTCACTAACCCACATCCTCCTGTAGCCCAACTCAAACTGTTTCAGAACTGTGCATGTTCAGGTCAGAATATAAACTCACTGTAGTCTCCTAATCCTGTTGAGTGGAGCTTGTGTGTGTCTCCAGGAGAGGTGAGGGTAAACCTCGGATGGGTCATCAGTCCGACACAGAGACACATGACTACACACACTTAAAGCCAGGTCAGAGTGTCCACAGAAAACCCACAGAGAACAGGCACACTCCTCATAGAAAAGATTCAAACCTGCAACATTTAAGCTGTAAGTCGATGGAGTCTAACTGCACCATGCAGCCTTCATCCTGTCCCAGTTTGACCCTTTCAGCCAGGCTGATGTATTTGTAACTAGCTTCAATCAAGTCATAAATATTTGTCATGGTTGAATGATGAAATCATCGTTGATGAGGGTGTCGAATAAATTCAAACCAATTAAACAGATCAGAAATCAAATCTAGTGATAAAAAGCTGCTTTTCATCCATTTCCTTCAGCTTTCATTGTGGAAACAACTCCTCTAATAAGCACCAACAACAGGACAGGATGTTTGATGCTCCAACGTTTCAGAGACAGCCGGTTTGTTCAAATGCATCCATGCAACAATTTATGCAAGAAATGAACACAGCAATCATGAAAACATCACTCAGAAGCATAATTCACTACTAGCTAAATTCAGATAAAATATGAGCCAGTTTCTGGTTTCAAGGATGACAGTGATTTTTAAAAAATCTGTCATGAATATAAAACAATTTTAAAAAAATCTGAGTTATTTTTAATGGCTGGTCACAGACAGAGCAGGGGTCTCTGAGGTCATGGGCAGGGTGCTCCTCAGGGTACATCACTGAGGTTTGGTAACATTTTAGGAGAGAACAGAGATTTTTAGTTTAAATCTTATTTTAAAATAATCCAATGCTCAGAAGTTCATTCCAGGTTGTGAGGTGGGTTTTTGCTCAGAACCCAGCGTAGACTTTACCCCAGTTTCAAGGAGAGAAATAGACCAACCTTAATAAATGTCAGCGTCTGGGGGCCAGTCAGTCATGTTTTATTTAAATGACACACACTGCTTCCAAAGAATGACTTCCAACTGAGATGAAATAGACTAAAACATAATATTATCATATTATATAGAAAATGTATACCCATCCTGCTGTTTGGTGTTTTGTTAAAGTTACATTCTTGGGTTTTCAACATCACAGATTCCAAACTCACTAAGACTTATCAGATAAAAGAGAATAAGATAACACCAGGTGCACCTACCCTCCTCTTAACCATCCCCCTGTGCTGCTGACACTTCAAACTGCAGTTTTCTCAGAATATCACTGTAGCCTTTTGAACTAGAAATGAAATTAAAATGAAGCATAAATTTCATGTTGCACTAGAGTTGTTCCTGTTTAGCTTAAATTCCCCATAAATCTAAAATAAAATAAAAAGTGCTTCTAACTCAAAGATTCAACAGGACACATTTGACCAGAAAATAATCACTTTATTATAAGTAGTCCAATAATATAATCAAAAAAATAGTCCCATTGAGTCCATCTGTGTCTGTAGTAACCTAGATCTACTGCTGTGAAACATCTGGCCACATGCCTCTGCAGAGCCACGCAGCTGTTGTGGCTGTTAGCACAAACTACTACATGTGCATGCATGTGCGTGCCCACAGGAGCCTAGTCATTCCTGCAGGCTTGAGATGCTTTCAGCATTCCTGTCAGACGTCATCTAAGCCAGTGGTTCCCAAACTGTTCAGCTTCAGACCCACAAAATAGCAACTATTAATACATGAGAGGCTAAATATAAATAATAACATGCTTGATAGGCTAAATAATTCAGGGTATAAAGTAAACCGCTTCAGCTCATGCTCACTTATAAACATTTATGATAACTGAGTTGAGTTTTTGTAACAATCATGCTAGAAACATAGCTTCAGAAATTGTTTTTCTATTTCATCTTGATTTATTTGTGCTCCAACTCTAAACTATGATTACATCATCACAAATATTAATATGCTAAAAGGCCTAACTGAACTGTAGTGATTAATAAAGTGTATTAACTCTGATAGCATTTCTCATCTTTAATTCTTCTTGCAAACATTTTTTCACAAATGCTAAGCGGGAAAAATCTTTTTGTAACCATCCAGGTCATTTTTCTAATCTGGCAGTATTTTGTTTGTTAGCATAAACAATGTACGTGATTTTTGTTTTATTTAAACTATTATTTAGGCTGTCTGTACCATTGTTGTACTAAACCACACTTGTGCACATCCTCCCAGTTTATCCACTAAAACCAGTGAGAGAGAAAGCATTATTCTCGTTTGCACCTTTCATTTTTGCAGATAGCATTCTTTTTCAAATGTCAACATGTCCATGGTTTAATATTCAGTAGATGTATATATATTTTTAAAAAACACAAACATTTGTTGCTGATAAGTAAACACATTGATGTATTTTGGTCTCAGCAACAGCCTTGGTGATAAAAAAATCTCCCTATCCAGCTACATTGCTGTGTTGTAGGACTTTTCCCCAAAATAAGTTTTCAGGTCTATGTTCCCAAAGTGCATGCAAAAAGTGTTCCAGTCTCTTTTTGACATTTCCAACATAATTATATAACTATATCTGCTATAATGAGTGAAGTTTGTTGAGTAGCAGTGTGAGTTCTGGTCTTCTGCAGCAGCTTACTTGTGTGCACCATCCTGAGGTGGCTACTCTTTTATGAAAGCACCTGAAACGGATCAAACTGTTTGCATTTATTAATGAAAATGAAGCCAGAAATCTGAGGACACAAAACACTCTAAAGCATCATAACCTGTCTGTTAGGGGCAGTAATTGGGTGAAAAAAGAGAAGCAAACACGAAGTAACAAAAAACTGCAGTTCCTCCCTCATCCACTAGGTGCTGGCTCCAAAACAGAGCAACTTCTCATGTTAAAACTGCCAATTTCACAGCAGGAATAAACATGTTTACTGCCTGGTACAAAGCATTTTAGGTAGGTCTAGTTTACAGTCATGACAACTCTGAGGGAAGTGATTTTTAAAAAATTTTTATTTTACACAGGTATCGTGAGCTGTCAGAGCTAGTGCTAGCGCCTAGCTCTGGGGAAGGCCTCAAGCCTCGACCTTGCGTTAAAAGTGCGCGGCCATTTCGATTCTCTGAACTTTGGTTGTGTCCTTTGCATTTAGCATAAGGCTGCTTGGTCAAAAATGGGCTGAAATATGACATGTTGGTAGAGCTGGGTATACCGAGACTCAGTACTGTCTCCCTGGGTCGGAGCCGGCCTGTGCCGCCCCACCATGGCCAGAGCCCTGTGGGGCTGCTGCAGAATGGAGGGAGACAGAGTTTTGGTATTGTCTTCCTTCCTTCTGCAGTGGCGACCCCACGGATCTCCGATCGCTGCAGAAGAGCGAAGTGGGTGGGCTCACATGGCCCGGGCACCCGGCTGAAACTCTCTGAAGGATTTTTAGGTGACGTCACAGAGGGCTCGTCCAGTATTTTAACAGTCTATGGTTAAAAGACTGGCAGGTGAATTGTGGTTTTTAATGATACAATTCATATTTACACACGTGTGTGGCTAAAAACAAATAATTTCCAGTTGAACTGAATGGTGCCAGCTCTTTCAGTAATAAAACGATATCCTGGGAGTCAAAGAGAAAGCACCTCTGCTCTCTTTAAGCAGGAAAGTTACAGATTATAACCAGGAAAGTGAAAGAGCTCTAAAATCAGTCCTTCTACAGCTTTTGGTTATGAATGACTAGTGAGGGCAGAGCGGCACAGTGGTGGCCAGCAGCCCTGCATAAGAGATTGATTTCTAATTAACAAGCTGGTTGACATAATGAGAAACTAGATGGTCTCTAACGGCAGTAGATCAATAGGAACGACTTCCTCTGACATGCAGTCTTAATCACTCCGGCGCAGCTTGGTAAGCATGCACTGACTGCTGTAATAAAAGCTGTTACACTCTGTTATTCTCTCGTCCTCATCTTTCATTTTGGTTTATCTTAACCTCCTCATTTTTGCAATACCATTGAGGAGTCAATCCTCATTTTTTATCAGTCTGTAATCTGATTTTGAGAGATTGAAACATGAAGCACATCTTTGAGCAGACAAATAAAACTCCATACTCGGTATAATTTGTGTTATCTTAATTGTAGGGTTTCCTGAATACATTTTAGTTTCTACTTGACGTCTTTCCAAATTTTCATTTGTTATGAAAGCCACTTTTTTAAAGAGCACACTGATTCTTTTTTAAATTATTCTTAATACTGTCTTTGTGATGACGCTGAGAAATAATCCAGAATAGATCAACACGAGCAGAGAATTAGTAAACACTGCAAAAGAAAATTGATCCCACTTTCATAATTTTGTTAAGGAAAAACAGAAACATAGTTAGACAGGGAACAAAACAGTTATTTTCTCTTGAAGATATTAAATATTCTTTAATCTAGATAATTNAATAAATGTTGAAACAACATGTCAAATAACTGTCTCAAATGTTTTTTCTGAAATTTCTGTGTCTCAAATTTGATGTAAGTGTGTTGGACGCATTTTGTTTTTATTATGAAAATGAATAAAGGAGCATTTATTACATCACCCCAAGCTAAACCTTCCCAGAGTTCCCATGAGGATCAGTTTGGTGTGCCACCCCAACATTTTCTCTGGCCCCATGGCCACCCGTATTAAACTTTTCTAGGGGCGCCACTGCTGACTTACAAATAAGCACGATCAACTACCTGACAAACCAAGTTGTGAGTCGTCTCTTTGGGAAATTCACTAATTAAAATGTGTCACTCTGTAAAAACATATATCTGTTGCTGTTCTAGGATGAAATCTAAATGAACTGGTTTGACTGTTTTTATACAAGTTTGTCAGAAATAAGCAGATAGAAGTGATTATATCTCAACAACAAAGGAACATTTGGTTTGTTGGTGTGATTTGCCTCCACCAGCATTCTGGTCTGGTGGTTAGAGTAAAGCTGGTGCTAAAGGGGGGGTGGGTGTGTGTGCTGGTGATGGGGGTGTGCGGGTGGGGTCGAGCTAATCCGTCTGTGCCATGCGATGTGTGCCCAGCACCCATCCAGTGTCACCATGCTGCTGCCTCAGTAGTGGGTCCACTGGGGCGCTACAAGTCCCTCTGAATGCTATCAGCACAGACGACACGCTGCCCCCCCAAGCAGGGATTACAGTCCTCCCAATGAAGGTGCCAGGAGGCGGATATTCAATGGAAGGAAGAGAAAAAGGAGGAGGAGGAGGAACTCTCTCCTCCAACAGAACCTCTGTTGTCTGATCGAGAGAGGATGGGACAGGCTGACACCTTTCATCGAGGAAATGACCCAACGAGGAACAAATAGAAAAAACTTGGTTGTTGATAAAGATAATAAAGACTTGAGGACGTTTGAGTTTACAGCTTCACCTGAAGGGAATCATGGGTGTGCCATATTTAAAAGCAGAGTCTTCAGTGTAGATATTTTCATCTCTTTCTTGATTCACTTTGTGGATTCATTTCTGTCTAATCCTAAAGAAAACTGCACACCATGCCCTTTTAGAGCCAGAGCATCCATCAAAAATGAATTAACACCTGAAGACTTTTATGTTCCCTTCATGCTTCACCTTTCCTCTGAATGAGTTCGGAACAAACTCCATTCTTGTCAGTTACATTAGAACTCAAACAAGTCAAGCAACTTGTAGTCATTCTATTTATGTTTTCCTGGAAGTCTAACTGTTGCTATCCAGATATTTTTATCTTATATTTGCTTTAAAAGCAGAACACCAGTTGTCTATCAGAGCATGCAAGAAGAGTTTGCAGCTGGACAAATGTTCTGGGACTATTATAAATCATGCATGATGCACTCACTTACACTACACATTTTTATCTGCCTTACAGCCCTAGACATCTCTGTTTACTCTGTAAGGGTCTAAAAGGGGTCGCCAAAGGAAGCTCACACTAAGTGTAGCTGAAACGCTACTGGAGATGTTATGCTGGTCATGGTCAACCCAGTAGGTTAGGAGACTAAGAAACTGCTTCACTCATCCAAAGAGCTTTATCAACCCAAAGTGAAAAGTGTGGCGCCCCAAGTTCACAGTGANTAGGGTTAGGGTTAGGGTTAGGTGAAGTATTCACTAGTGGACCACAGTTTTTATTTATCCATCCATCCATCCATTATCTTCCGCTTATCCGGAGTCGGGTCGCGGGGGCAGCAGCCTAAGGAGGGAAGCCCAGACCTCCCTCTCCCCAGCCACTTGGGCCAGCTCCTCCGGGGGAATCCCAAGGCGTTCCCAGGCCAGCCGAGAGACATAATCTCTCCAGCGTGTCCTGGGTCTTCCTTTGGGTCTCCTCCCGGTTGGACGTGCCCGGAAAACCTCACCAGGGAGGCGTCCAGGAGGCATCCTAATCAGATGCCCGAGCCACCTCAACTGGCTCCTCTCGATGTGGAGGAGCAGCGGGTCTACTCTGAGCCCCTCCCGGATGACCGAGCTTCTCACCCTATCTCTAAGGGAGAGCCCAGCCACCCTGCGAAGAAAACTCATTTCGGCCGCTTGTATTCGCGATCTCGTTCTTTCGGTCACTACCCAAAGCTCGTGACCATAGGTGAGGGTAGGAACGTAGATCGACCGGTAAATTGAGAGCTTCGCCTTTCGGCTCAGCTCCCTCTTCACCACAACAGACCGGCACAACGCCCGCATCACTGCAGACGCAGCACCAATCCGCCTGTCGATCTCACGCTCCACCCTTCCCTCACTCGTGAACAAGACCCCGAGATACTTGAACTCCTCCACTTGGGGCAGGACCTCGTCCCTGACCTGGAGAAGGCATTCTACCCTTTTCCGACTCAAGACCATGGTCTCGGATTTAGAGGAGCTGATTTTCATCCCAGCTGCTTCACACCCGGCTGCGAACTGCTCCAGCGAAAGCCGGAGATCACGTTCTGATGAAGCCAACAGGACCACATCATCTGCAAAAAGCAGAGACCTGATCCTTAGGTCACCAAAACGGATCCCCTCACCACCTTGGCTGCACCTAGAAATTCTGTCCATAAAAGTTATGAACAGAATCGGTGACAAAGGGCAGCCTTGGCGGAGTCCAACTCTCACCGGAAACAAGCCCGACTTACTGCCGGCAATGCGGACCAAGCTCTGACACTGGTTGTACAGGGACCTAACAGCCCGTATCAAGGGGCCTGGTACCCCATACTCCCAGAGTACCCCCCACAGGGCCCCCCGAGGGACGCGGTCGAACGCCTTCTCCAAATCCACAAAACACATGTAGATTGGTTGGGCGAACTCCCACGCACCCTCCAGGACCCCCCCAAGGGTATAGAGCTGGTCCAGTGTTCCACGGCCAGGACGAAAACCACATTGCTCCTCCTGAATCCGAGGTTCGACTATCCGACGGACCCTCCTCTCCAGAACCCCTGAATAGACCTTACCAGGGAGGCTCAGGAGTGTGATCCCCCTGTAGTTGGAACACACCCTGCGGTCCCCCTTTTTAAATAGGGGGACCACCACCCCGGTCTGCCAATCCAGTGGAACTGCCCCCGATGTCCACGCGATATTGCAGAGCCGCGTCAACCAACACAGCCCCACAGCATCCAGAGCCTTAAGGAAATCCGGGCNGTAGTGCACTGCTTTCCCCTCCTGAGGCGCCGGATGGTGGACCAGAATCTCCTCGAAGCCGTACGGAAGTCTTGTTCCATGGTCTCACCGAACTCCTCCCACGCCCGGGTTTTTGCCTCCGCGACCACCCGAGCCGCATTCCGCTTGGACTGCCGGTACCCATCAGCTGCCTCCGGAGTCCCACGGGCCAAAAGGACCCGATAGGACTCTTTCTTCAGCTTGACAGCATCCCTAACCGCCGGTGTCCACCAGCGGGTTCGGGGGTTGCCGCCACGACAGGCACCGGCCACCCTGCGGCCACAGCTACGGTCAGCCGCCTCGACAATGGAGTCACGGAACATGGCCCATTCGGACTCAATGTCCCCCGCCTCCCCCGGGACGTGTTCGAAGTTCTGTCGGAGGTGGGAATTGAAGCTCCTTCTGACAGGAGACTCTGCCAGACGTTCCCAGCAGACCCTCACAACACGTTTGGGTCTGCCAGGTCTGACCGGCATCTTCCCCCACCATCGAAGCCAACTCACCACCAGGTAGTGGTCAGTTGACAGCTCCGCCCCTCTCTTCACCCGAGTGTCCAAGACATGCGGCCGCAGATCAGATGAAACGACAACAAAATCGATCATCGACCTGCGGCCTAAGGTATCCTGGTGCCAAGAGCACATATGGACACCTTTATGCTTGAACATGGTGTTCGTTATGGACAATCCATGACGAGCACAGAAGTCCAATAACAAAACACCACTCGGATTCAGATCAGGGGGGCCGTTCCTCCCAACCACACCTCTCCAGGTCTCACTGTCATTGCCCACATGAGCATTGAAGTCCCCCAGCAGAACGAGGGAGTCACTCGAAGGAGCGCTTTCCAGTACCCCCTCCAGGGACTCCAAAAAGGGTGGGTAGTCTGAGCTGCAGTTTGGTGCATAAGCACAAACCACAGTCAGGACCCGTCCCCCCACCCGAAGACGGAGGGAGGCTACCCTCTCGTTCACCGGGGTAAACCCCAACGTACAGGCACCAAGATGGGGGGCAAGAAGTATGCCCACCCCTGCTCGACGCCTCTCAGTGGGAGCAACTCCAGAGTGGTAGAGAGTCCAACCCCTCTCAAGGAAACTGGTTCCAGAGCCAGAGCCATGCGTTGAGGTGAGTCCAACTATATCTAGTCGGAACCTCTCAACCTCACACACCAACTCCGGCTCTTTCCCCACCAGAGAGGTGACATTCCACGTACCAAGAGCCAGCTTCTGTAGCCGAGGATCAGACCGCCAAGGTCCCCGCCTCCGGCTACCGCCCTTTCCACATTGCACCCGACCCCTTTGGCCCCTCCCACGGGTGGTGGGCCCATGGGAAGGGGGACCCACGTCTCCTCTTCGGGCTATGCCCGGCCGGGCTCCATGGGTGAAAGCCCGGCCACCAGGCGCTCGCCAGCGTGCCCCACCTCCAGGCCTGGCTCCAGAGGGGGGCCCCGGTGACCCGCGTCCGGGCGAGGGAACACTGGTTCCATTCATTTTATTCATCATAAGGGGTATTTTTATTTATCATCAGTAAAATAAAGTTTAATCAAAAGTGATTGAGGTCTGTTTAAAAGGAAATCCTAAAATATTGATGCAAATAAAATAAAGTTGTAAGAAGTCCTAAAAACAGCTTTTTGGTGTTGCTGTGAGTGAGTGATGACAGATGGACGACAGAGAATAAATCCCCTGTTGATTCTGAATCTTCAGGTAAATAAGTTACTGTGGTTTTGATTGTGATGAATATCAGCAGAAAAGTAGTTTAGATGGTGTTTTATTTTTAAGCTTCTCTAAAAGCTTTTATGGTGTTTTTATGAGAGGAAGAACCAAATCATCGTTGATGAGGGTGTCGAATAAATTCAAACCAATTAAACAGATCAGAAATCAAATCTAGTGATAAAAAGCTGCTTTTCATCCATTTCCTTCAGCTTTCATTGTGGAAACAACTCTAATAAGCACCAACAACAGGACAGGATGTTTGATGCTCCAACGTTTCAGAGACAGCCGGTTTGTTCAAATGCATCCATGCAACAATTTATGCAAGAAATGAACACAGCAATCATGAAAACATCACTCAGAAGCATAATTCACTACTAGCTAAATTCAGATAAAATATGAGCCAGTTTCTGGTTTCAAGGATGACAGTGATTTTTAAAAAATCTGTCATGATTATAAAACAATTTTAAATCTTCAAGTTTGAGTTATTTTTAATGGCTGGTCACAGACAGAACAGGGGTCTCTGAGGTCGTGGGCAGGGTGCTCCTCAGGGTACATCACTGAGGTTTGGTAACATTTCAGGAGAGAACAGGGATTTTTAGTTTAAATCTTATTTTAAAATAATCCAATGCTCAAAAGTTCATTCCAGGTTGTGAGGTGGGCTTTTGCTCAGAACCCAGCGTAGACTTTACCCCATTTCAAGGAGAGAAATAGACCAAACTTAATAAATGTCAGCGTCTGGGGGCCAGTCAGTCATGTTTTATTTAAATGACACACACTGCTTCCAAAGAATGACTTCCAACTGAGATGAAATAGACTAAAACATAATATTATCATATTATATAGAAAATGTATACCCATCCTGCTGTTTGGTGTTTTGTTAAAGTTACATTCTTGGGTTTTCAACATCACAGATTCCAAACTCACTAAGACTTATCAGATAAAAGAGAATAAGATAACACCAGGTGCACCTACCCTCCTCTTAACCATCTCCCTGTGCTGCTGACACTTCAAACTGCAGTTTTCTCACAATATCACTGTAGCCTTTTGAAATGAAATTAAAATGAAGCATACATTTCATGTTGCACTAGAGTTGTTCCTGTTTAGCTTAAATTCACCATAAATCTAAAATAAAATAAAAAGTGCTTCTAACTCAAAGATTCAACAGGACACATTTGACCAGAAAATAATCACTTTATTATAAGTAGTCTAATAATATAATCAAAAACATAGTCCCATTGAGTCCATCTGTGTCTGTAGTAACCTAGATCTACTGCTGTGAAACATCTGGCCACATGCGTCTGCAGAGCCACGCAGCTGTTGTGGCTGTTAGCACAAACTACTACATGTGCATGCATGTGCGTGCCCACAGGAGCCTAGTCATTCCTGCAGGCTTGAGATGCTTTCAGCATTCCTGTCAGACGTCATCTAAGCCAGTGGTTCCCAAACTGTTCAGCTTCAGACCCACAAAATAGCAACTATTAATACATGAGAGCCCATATCTCTGATTAGACAGTTAAAACATGCTTGATAGGCTAAATAATTCAGGGTTTAAAGTAAACCGCTTCAGCTCATGCTCACTTATAAACATTTATGATAACTTTTTGATAACTAGTTTTTGTAACAATCATGCTAGAAACATAGCTTCAGAAATTGTTTTTCTATTTCATCTTGATTTATTTGTGCTCCAACTCTAAACTATGATTACATCATCACAAATATTAATATGCTAAAGGGCCTAACTGAACTGTAGTGATTAATAAAGTGTATTAACTCTGATAGCATTTCTCATCTTTAATTCTTCTTGCAAACATTTTTTCACAAAGTTTGCTAAGCGGGAAAAATCTTTTTGTAACCATCCAGGTCATTTTTCTAATCTGGCAGTATTTTGTTTGTTAGCATAAACAATGTACGTGATTTTTGTTTTATTTAAACTATTATTTAGGCTGTCTGTACCATTGTTGTACTAAACCATGTCCAGCTAGGCACACTTGTGCACATCCTCCCAGTTTATCCACTAAAACCAGTGAGAGAGAAAGCATTATTCTCGTTTGCACCTTTCATTTTTGCAGATAGCATTCTTTTTCAAATGTCAACATGTCCATGGTTTAATATTCAGTAGATGTGTATATATATTTTTAAAAAACACAAACATTTGTTGCTGATAAGTAAACACATTGATGTATTTTGGTCTCAGCAACAGCCTTGGTGATAAAAAAAATCTTATCCAGCTACATTGCTGTGTTGTAGGACTTTTCCCCAAAATAAGTTTTCAGGTCTATGTTCCCAAAGTGCATGCAAAAAGTGTTCCAGTCTCTTTTTGACATTTCCAACATAATTATATAACTATATCTGCTATAATGAGTGAAGTTTGTTGGGTAGCAGTGTGAGTTCTGGTCTTCTGCAGCAGCTTACTTGTGTGCACCATCCTGAGGTGGCTACTCTTTTATGAAAGCACCTGAAACTGATCAAACTGTTTGCATTTATTAATGAAAATGAAGCCAGAAATCTGAGGACACAAAACACTCTAAAGCATCATAACCTGTCTGTTAGGGGCAGTAATTGGGTGAAAAAAGAGAAGCAAACACGAAGTAACAAAAAACTGCAGTTCCTCCCTCATCCACTAGGTGCTGGCTCCAAAACAGAGCAACTTCTCATGTTAAAACTGCCAATTTCACAGCAGGAATAAACATGTTTACTGCCTGGTACAAAGCATTTTAGGTAGGTCTAGTTTACAGTCATGACAACTCTGAGGGAAGTGATTTTTAAAATTTTTTTATTTTACACAGGTATCGTGAGCTGTCAGAGCTAGTGCTAGCGCCTAGCTCTGGGGAAGGCCTCAAGCCTCGACCTTGCGTTAAAAGTGCGCGGCCATTTCGATTCTCTGAACTTTGGTTGTGTCCTTTGTGTACCGGTATTCGTGTTTGGATGTTAATCGTGGAATTAATAGACAAAGATGGCAAGCTGTGGTATTGATTGCACTAATAGACCATCCAAGAAGTCTCTGCTTCATTTTTATTGGTAAGTATAATTATATTTCTGTACTTTATTTTGCTGGTTGAATGGGGGAAAATGTGTGCATTTAGCATAAGGCTGCTTTGTCAAAAATGGGCTGAAATATGACATGTTGGTAGAGCTGGGTATACCGAGACTCAGTACTGTCTCCCTGGGTCGGAGCCGGCCTGTGCCGCCCCACCATGGCCAGAGCCTTGTGGGGCTGCTGCAGAATGGAGGGAGACAGAGTTTTGGTACTGTCTTCCTTCCTTCTGCAGTGGCGACCCCACGGATCTCCGATCGCTGCAGAAGAGCGAAGTAGGTGGGCTCACATGGCCCGGGCACCCGGCTGAAACTCTCTGAAGGATTTTTAGGTGACGTCACAGAGGGCTCGTCCAGTATTTTAACAGTCTATGGTTAAAAGACTGGCAGGTGAATTGTGGTTTTTAATGATACAATTCATATTTACACACGTGTGTGGCTTAAAACATATAATTTCCAGTTGAACTGAATGGTGCCAGCTCTTTCAGTAATAAAACGATATCCTGGGAGTCAAAGAGAAAGCACCTCTGCTCTCTTTAAGCAGGAAAGTTACAGATTATAACCAGGAAAGTGAAAGAGCTCTAAAATCAGTCCTTCTGCAGCTTTTGGGTATGAATGACTAGTGAGGGCAGAGCGGCACAGTGGTGGCCAGCAGCCCTGCATAAGAGATTGATTTCTAATTAACAAGCTGGTTGACATAATGAGAAACTAGATGGTCTCTAACGGCAGTAGATCAATAGGAACGACTTCCTCTGACATGCAGTCTTAATCACTCCGGCGCAGCTTGGTAAGCATGCACTGACTGCTGTAATAAAAGCTGTTACACTCTGTTATTCTCTCGTCCTCATCTTTCATTTTGGTTTATCTTAACCTCCTCATTTTTGCAATACCATTGAGGAGTCAATCCTCATTTTTTATCAGTCTGTAATCTGATTTTGAGAGATTGAAACATGAAGCACATCTTTGAGCAGACAAATAAAACTCCATACTCGGTATAATTTGTGTTATCTTAATTGTAGGGTTTCCTGAATACATTTTAGTTTCTACTTGACGTCTTTCCAAATTTTCATTTGTTATGAAAGCCACTTTTTTAAAGAGCACACTGATTCTTTTTTAAATTATTCTTAATACTGTCTTTGTGATGACGCTGAGAAATAATCCAGAATAGATCAACACGAGCAGAGAATTAGTAAACACTGCAAAAGAAAATTGATCCCACTTTCATAATTTTGTTAAGGAAAAACAGAAACATAGTTAGACAGGGAACAAAACAGTTATTTTCTCTTGAAGATATTAAATATTCTTTAATCTAGATAATTCTTGATTTTAGTTGCTGATCTCTGACTTACAGTGGCGCCCCCAAGGGGTGGCCAAGGGTGGCCATGGCCACCCCACTAGATGCTCCAATGTTCTTTAATAAGTCATATTAATGTTCACACAAACCATAAATTTATCTTATTTAATGAAGATGTGTAAAACCGTATAAAAATGATACATTTAATTAATAAATAATCAGAATTTAAAAAAATGCTTATGTCGCTGCTGCTCACCATTTTCAAAACAAAAGTTTCAATCACCGTAGTTTTTGTGGATGTTTTAGTGAAGAAACAGCAGGTGAATTAAGCTAAAATTCTACAATAAATGTTGAAACAACATGTCAAATAACTGTCTCAAATGTTTTTTCTGAAATTTCTGTGTCTCAAATTTGATGTAAGTGTGTTGGACGCATTTTGTTTTTATTATGAAAATGAATAAAGGAGCATTTATTACATCACCCCAAGCTAAACCTTCCCAGAGTTCCCATGAGGATCAGTTTGGTGTGCCACCCCAACATTTTCTCTGGCCCCATGGCCACCCGTATTAAACTTTTCTAGGGGCGCCACTGCTGACTTACAAATAAGCACGATCAACTACCTGACAAACCAAGTTGTGAGTCGTCTCTTTGGGAAATTCACTAATTAAAATGTGTCACTCTGTAAAAACATATATCTGTTGCTGTTCTAGGATGAAATCTAAATGAACTGGTTTGACTGTTTTTATACAAGTTTGTCAGAAATAAGCAGATAGAAGTGATTATATCTCAACAACAAAGGAACATTTGGTTTGTTGGTGTGATTTGCCTCCACCAGCATTCTGGTCTGGTGGTTAGAGTAAAGCTGGTGCTAAAGGGGGGGTGGGTGTGTGTGCTGGTGATGGGGGTGTGCGGGTGGGGTCGAGCTAATCCGTCTGTGCCATGCGATGTGTGCCCAGCACCCATCCAGTGTCACCATGCTGCTGCCTCAGTAGTGGGTCCACTGGGGCGCTACAAGTCCCTCTGAATGCTATCAGCACAGACGACACGCTGCCCCCCCAAGCAGGGATTACAGTCCTCCCAATGAAGGTGCCAGGAGGCGGATATTCAATGGAAGGAAGAGAAAAAGGAGGAGGAGGAACTCTCTCCTCCAACAGAACCTCTGTTGTCTGATCGAGAGAGGATGGGACAGGCTGACACCTTTCATCGAGGAAATGACCCAACGAGGAACAAATAGAAAAAACTTGGTTGTTGATAAAGATAATAAAGACTTGAGGACGTTTGAGTTTACAGCTTCACCTGAAGGGAATCATGGGTGTGCCATATTTAAAAGCAGAGTCTTCAGTGTAGATATTTTCATCAGGCTCCTTCTTGATTCACTTTGTGGATTCATTTCTGTCTAATCCTAAAAAAAACTGCACACCATGCCCTTTTAGAGCCAGAGCATCCATCAAAAATGAATTAACACCTGAAGACTTTTATGTTCCCTTCATGCTTCACCTTTCCTCTGAATGAGTTCGGAACAAACTCCATTCTTGTCAGTTACATTAGTACTCAAACAAGTCAAGCAACTTGTAGTCATTCTATTTATGTTTTCCTGGAAGTCTAACTGTTGCTATCCAGATTTTTTTATATCTTATATTTGCTTTAAAAGCAGAACACCAGTTGTCTATCAGAGCATGCAAGAAGAGTTTGCAGCTGGACAAATGTTCTGGGACTATTATAAATCATGCATGATGCACTCACTTACACTACACATTTTTATCTGCCTTACAGCCCTAGACATCTCTGTTTACTCTGTAAGGGTCTAAAAGGGGTCGCCAAAGGAAGCTCACACTAAGTGTAGCTGAAACGCTACTGGAGATGTTATGCTGGTCATGGTCAACCCAGTAGGTTAGGAGACTAAGAAACTGCTTCACTCATCCAAAGAGCTTTATCAACCCAAAGTGAAAAGTGTGGCGCCCCAAGTTCACAGTGAAGTGATGTAACTACTAGGGCTGTAAAATCATTTATAATTTCAATTTCAGGAATAATCACAAAAACAACAAAGAGACCAAAAATTATTATCAAAATTATTTAGAAACATTTCATTATGGTCCATAGTTTTTACGCTTAAAAGATGTTCATTAAGATGAAGAGTCTGCATTCAAGCATATGCAGCCTCATGACAGTGGCAGAGGAGATAGGGGCCTGATTTGTAACCGGAAGGTTGCGGGATTGAGTCCTGCTCACCCCTCCTTTCCACCAGACGTGTAACGTAATAGAAGCACTTTACCCGTGAGCTTCCTTCCAATCGGGAGTGTTTCAGATGAACGGGAGTGAAAGCGTTCCACAGCTTGTCCCTCAGGGTCACACAATCATGGGAGAATTGCAACATCGTGTAGCATGTATCCAGAAAGGTCTGTGGTTTATTTTCTGTTCTGTTTACCTCAACTATGGAGGATTTACAGGAAATGACGTACGTTCTTTTAATAGTTATCCATCCATTATTGTCTGCTTATCTGGGGTCAGGTCGCGGGGGCAGCAACCTAAGTAAAGCGGCCCAGACTTCCCTCTCCCCAGCCACTTGGGCCAGCTCTTCCGGGGGAATCCCAAGGCGTTCCCTGGCCAACCAAAAGCATAGTCCCTCCAGCGTGTCCTGGGTCTTCCTTTAGGTCTCCTCCCAGTTAGACGTGCCTGGAAAACCTCACCAGGAAGGCGTCCAGGAGGAATCCTGACCAGATGCCCAAGTCACCTCAACTAACTCCTCTCGATGTGGAGGAGACCCTCCCAGATGACCGAGCTTCTCACCCTATCTCTAAGGAAGCGTCCAGCCACCCTGTGGACAAAACTCATTTCGGCCGCTTGTATCCATGATCTCATTCTTTCGGTCACTGCCCAAAGCTTGTGACCATAGGTGAGGGTAGAAACGTAGATCGACTGGTAAATCGAGAGCTTCACCTTCCAGCTCAGCTCTCTCTTCACCACGACAGACCGATACAACGCCCGCATCACTGCAGACGCAGAAACAATCCACCTATCGATGGGCTATAGTGTGTTTCATCGCAGGGGCTGCTGCCCTATAAAGCCTGCTAATTTTCAGTTTGGATCTGGTCGCTCCTGTGCCATTTTATGTTTAATAACTTTATCTACTCCTTAGTTTGTAAAATAAATCTTTTTGGTTCAATCTCTACTCCTCTTGTATGGACTACATCCTCGTTATAACCCACACTCCTAGATCAGGTTTTAACAATAACCATTCATATTTGAAAATCTCCTTCTGTTCTTGATGATGTCACACTACGGACCACAGCTTTAATAAATAAATGAATGTTATATTTTAAAAATATATAAATATAAGTTTGAATTTATTTATTTTCCATCATCGAGCAGCCCTTTTAACTAGATTTTTCATCTATTTGATGTTTGTGCATTGTTTCAGTTTTGATAAACAAATGTGCTTTTTATTTCAAATGTGGAAAAACCCATCAGGTCAACATAATAAATGTGGTTTTCATGCTTCGAGAGGAAAAAAATCAGAGCAAAGCTGCACATGAGCTCCTACATTATCAACGAACAGGTACTCCAAATCAGGCAAACCCCCCAACAGACACACACACTCAAACATCCTGAAAATACTCATCTGCCCACTCATGGAAGTAGCTGAAATCACAACTCGCATTTGCTTGTTAAGAGCTTTTTGTTTTGGCTGGGAGATGAATCTACTGAGGGAAACAGAAAATAAAAAATGCAACAGCTTATTGCTGCTTGCCTGCTTAGCTACGACTGGCACACAGGCGCACACCTCTGCCTGGCAGCGATCCACTCGCTGTCTTCATTTTTAGTTCTTGCCACACCTGGCACCGTGCTGGCATCGTTTCAGCCCCAAAGCTGAAGCTAACAATGCAACTTCTAACTAAGAAGATGTTTTCTGTTTTGAATCAGGGCCGATCTGATCACTCACTAACCGTTCTATTAGAAATAACATCATCAATGTTTGGAATATCTGAAGTATGTCAACAAAGGCATCAAGCTCTTCTTCTACAAACAACGTGTGATCATGCCTCTGTTTTTACATTGACAGAAATAATTGCAGCAGCCCGCTGATCGGGACGTTTGTGTTTAGCCAGCGGAACATCTGACCTGTCTTCGTGTCATGATGGATCACCCGCTGAGAGCTGAGTGCTGTGCACATGGCCAAGCATGCATGTGTGACAAAGGGAAGATCTCAACTGAATATCCATTCTCATTTCTCGCCCATCTGCTCCTTTGATAGAGAGGAAACTGGCACATCTCTGGGAAAACAATGGGTCTCTAACCGGTTCATCATTCAGTGTCCACAAAGACACCCAGAAAGACCACACAAACAGCGCTGCACTTGACACACTTCTCTGCTCTGTGAAGTGACCTCTTCAGACAAAGCAACGGGAGGCAGAGAAGCTAATGAATGCACAGGTTTGAAGCTCTTCAAAGTGCTGCTGTTTCCCCTTTTCTCACATGGGAGCCATATTTTACCATTAGCCTTTGACTCGTTCCTCAGACTCCCCCACGTTTACCCTTAACAACATGTTTCCATAAAAACTAGGACATTTTTTTGATGGTTCACTAACCACTGCACCACTAGAAATACTTCATATTTTCCTGGCCTTTTAGATAGAACTGTGTAAACTGAACCAGGGAAAAGTTACACCAACTCAATCTAATCTCAGTAACAGAGCTCTGAACAATGTAGGTCTGACAAGAACCGGTCAGAGGTCATCCAGCAAACACTCAACAGCCTCCTCTGAGGTTAAATGCTGCAGAAGGTGACATCTGAATAGCTGCTGAAGGCAGAATAAAAATGGAGCCAGCGTTTCCAGGACATCTTCTGTTGTTGGCAAGATAACACCTGCCTCTAGAAACGTTATTCAGGCCGTGTCTTGACCTTCACTACACCATTTGGCTTGCTTGTTGCTCTACCAACATAAATCACCAGCACTCTTAGAGGAAACGGAAAATAAATCCCATCCATGACAAGTAATCAGCTCTACAGATAGATAATGGCCTCTCACTTTGCAAGACACACTGACTTGTTTCTGCTGGCTGCCAGGAGAGCTGCTGAAGTAATTCACATTGTCTAATCTGATAGGTTATCATGGGATGAGCCGCGCGCCTTCTCTCAGAGGTGGAATTTATCTCCGAGGTCCCGTTACAAATGCCATTTAGTGGTCCTGTCCAAATCTCCTTGAAACACTAAATGTTTCTTTGGCCTCTTCAGTCATTTTTCCATGAAAGTGTCTGCAATGGTTCCTGCTGTAGAAACCATTACCAGCAGATCAGCAACAGTCCTTTCAAACATTACTAAGAGGAATATTGTTCACATTTATTTCTGCAAAAAAAGTTAAAATATTCAATATCTTATGTAATAATAATTTCTGTCAGAATAACCTAACTAACCTAAATTAAAGGTTTATTTAATGTTATTTACAGGTGACACTTGAAAAATTAGAATATGGTGCAAAAGTTAATTTATTTCAGTAATTCATCTTAGACTGAGAGACCATCTAAAGGCTCAGGAATCCTAGTTTCTTGAGAAATTTGTTAGACTTGAACCCTAATGTCCCAGAGCAGACACTCATACCACTAGGCCACTGAGCTGAGCTAAAAATCCATCTGAAAATCCATCAAATGTAAAATGCAAAATTGTAAAGGTTCATGATTTGATACTGTTTTAAAACATTCAGATGCACTTTAGTTGTCTTGAAAGCTGAAATCTCTATTTTCCCAAACAAAGGCTGTTCTAAATGCTATGTACAGTGAGGAAGACATGATTTATTTATAACATTTAGAGAGAAGCATAGACCTTTAAGTCATTTTGCCTCAATCTGCAGATATGTATCCTGTGACGACAGCGTCTCAGAGTGTTAAAGGACCATTGAAACATAAACCTGATCATTTATTTGTGCAAAACAAACAAAAAAACACAACAGAAGCAGAAAAAAACATCCGAACCAACTAAAGTGCTCAGTTTGTCTCTGGTCCCATTCTTATATCTACCTCTGTTTATTTCAGAAGACAGTGCTATTCCATTTACCCGCGTTACAACGGAACGCCGTTCTTACAGCTGGTTTGAGCTACAAGGCCATGTTTTCTGTTTCTCCCACTGCTGTGTCACCATCCCACTGGAGCGCCGTTGCTCATCTGTGAAAACGAATATGCAAGAGTGAACAATGAAGGTTTCCGTTGCTCTGGGACGAGAGACAAGAGGAATGAGGAGCAGAACTCTGCGATGTTTAGACACGAGGCTCTGGGTTTTGTATTCTGAAGTTGTTCTTATAAACATGTGGTCGCTGTGCGGAGAGCGGCTCACATTCCCACGTCGGAGTTAAAAGAGGTCAAACACAACATGCAAGAGAAAGAGATATTTTAGCTTTTCTGAAATAAAGTCAGGCTTCATTTCGTTTTCTCTTTCCGAGCGCTAGGTGGGCAGCATTGACTCTTGTTTTTATGATACATGGACTGACCCCAGAGCCTGAATGCAACTCCACAAATCCTTTTTATTCCTCCCTCCTCGCTTCTCCAACAGTTCAGCATGTCTCCGCAGGATTTCCATTTCCATTTCGTCCACCGTGACCCCTGCCAATCCTCCCACCTTCTCAAATATTTCAGTGTGAGTAACACAGCCTCTCTTGGTCATTTCAATCTGATAACTAAACGCAGCAATCACGTCTGCAGCGTGCACACAGAGTGCTCGCTGCCCACACGCCGACTTATCTCTGTAAAGCAACAGAGAAGCAAGAGGCGGTGAGGTCAGGTCAGAAACTCAATTACTGCGTGTCCGCTCAAAACCGTCCTCCTGCTTTGCAGCGATGATTCTTTAAGACACCTGATTTTTCTTCACGGGGTCACCTGTCTCTTTACTCCTCCTGACTTCTCCTCTCACACAAATTCTCTTTCTTACTTTGGTTTTCTTTTTCATTTTTTATTGCCTTTCAACGACCACAGCGCTCGCTCTTCTGCACGCAGCTCTGCCGCTGATTATGTCTCACATTGCTCTCAGAAGATTAAAGCAAATGTAATCCAAAACTGAGGTTCAGAGAGTGCATAATTATTAAGATTAGAGATTAGAGAAGAGGGATACCTAAATAGAAAAGGCATGCTTACAAAAACGGGACAATTGTTTAAAAAATGCTGCTCGATCGCATGTGCAGAACGTGCAATTTTCCCTTTTTTTCACTGAACCTCTTTCTGTTTGCGTTGCCCTCAAATGGCTCGTTTGGTGCCAAAGAGAGAACACACAACAATGGGTGTAACCTTGGTGTTTACATCCATTCTTACAAGATTATTTCAGACTCCACAGTCAGAATTTCACTTTCTCCATCCACCCCCACAGTCGGTGAGAATTTCAGGATTCTGACAATGACCTGCTCTCGTGTGACAAAACACGAGCTGGAGGAAAAAGTGAGCAGCTTGGAAGCCTGTCATTTTTTTGTTGTTTTTTAATGCGAGCCCCACTGCTGGTATCTTATCTGCTCAATCCTCTCATCGTCATTTAAACCCCCCAACACACACACACACACACGCACACACACACACACACACACGCCATTCAATCCCAGCCGTGGCCCTAAATCTCTCCCTCCTCCCGGTCCACCACATTTCTAATGCTAATTATCTAAACCTCTCTCTGCGCTCCATCCCTCCCATCCACCAGCTACTTACTAAAATCTCTCCTCATTCGGAGCCCCAGTTAAAAGGTGCTTGACTGAAGGGGTTGATCCAGACTGTTATTTGTCATACAGACAATAATTCTGCTTCTTCCAGACCTGTCTCCCGCTCTGCTTTTCTGACCTTTACACATCCTCTTCTTTCTGTATACAATTACGCAAACGCTGCTGAACATTTGCCTTTTTTTAAACGATGACAGAAAACATCTAACAATTAATGATTTGTAATAAATTTGTTGCTTGCTGGATTAAATCAGGAAAAGATGTGAGTAACGTATAAAAATGCCAGCTCCGGTGGCCTAGTGGTAGAGTGTCCGCCCCGGGACTGGGAGATCAGGGTTCGATTCCCGGTTGGGTCATACCAAAGACTTTGAAAAAATGGGACCCAATGCCTCCTCACTTGACACTCAGCACTAAGGGGTTGGATTGGGGGGTTAAACCACCAAATAGTTCCAGAGCGCAGCCACAGCTGCAGCTCACCGCTCCCCACCATGGGGATGGGTCAAATGCAGAGATGTAATTTCACCATTGTGTGATGAATACTTGGGACTTTAACTTTAAAATATGTTTTTATATTCAGATGGATTGTTGAAAGGAGTTTATGACACCCAAGAAGGAGAGCTGCATGGGAATGTGACCTCAGTCGGCCAGCGGTGGCCCGTTCGGGTCACTGTCTCCAGTGTCAAGAGTGTAACAGAAGCTAGTGAGCTCAGTTTGGGAGGCGAATGTTACGTCTCAGAGACAAACAAAAGCACTAAACGTGAGCGAGGCAGCAATAATCTCTTTCTACTCCTTTCTTATCATGAATTGCTATCAGTCAGGTTATCTTTTTTCCATGGATTGCTCCGTTTCACTCTCAACTTTTACTCCGTGGTTCAGTTGGAGGTTTAGCGCTGTTATTCGTGTGAGAAGCCACCTACACATGGAGCAGCAGGACCAGAGGAGTCCCACAGTTACATAAATACTGTTTATCATCAGAACCACACAGGAGCAGCACACAACACAAACTTTTCTGTTCCCTAAAACATCATTTCATCCTCTGCACAAACAATTAATAAAAAAGAACAAAAATTGACTTTTAAATTGAGCTAAATAAAAAAAAATGCTAAACTATTATTTTGTTAAACCAGTTTGCTTTCAGGATGCATGCATGAGAAAAGAAGTGGAGATGACAGAAGGCACGCTCACCTTGATACTCCTGTCCAGGGGTGTAGGTGGTGGGGTTGCCTGTAATCTGGAGGGTGAGCAGCACCTCTCCCCCACCTTCTGCCACCCCGACTCCCTCCAACTCCCCATGATGGGTGCACAGGAAGAAGAACGGGTTAAAACGGGGGTAGAAGCTTGCAGGGGGCGCCCCGAAATCCACATTGCTGCTCCCAAGTGTCAGGGAAAGCAAGACACAGCCCAGGAGACCCCCAAGAGAGGCCCGCACCATGGCCATTAGCCCTCACTGAGCGTGGAGGGAAGGGGGGGTGGGACTGATGGAGTGGAGCTGGAGATGATGACTGGGAGCAAGGAAGGCACAGGTTGAGCTCCAGAAGACAGGTGGTGAAGTCCACAGATGAGTCGAAGTCCAAAAGTGTGGGGGTGTGTGTGTTTTTGTGAGGCGTGTCAGTGTGTGGGCTTGGTTGTCAGGAAAACTGTTCTTCTGCTTCCTCTCCCTGTCCTACCTCCACTCTCGAGGAGTTCGGAGCTTCGCCCGTGCTGTCCTGCTCCAGTGTTTAAATACCTCTCCCCCCCTCCCTGTGTTTCCCTCTCTCCTCCCACCCTCCCCTCCCTTCCTCTCTCTGCCTCTCTTTGGTTCTAACACGAGCTCCATGCGTGTGCTGTACAAGACGGCCTCCCTCCTCTCTCATCCAGCTCTTTTCTCCTCCCTCCTCTCCACCAGTCTATCACTCTCCCATTAATCTCATACTCCTCTTCTCTTTACCTCTACCTAAACCTTGTGTTACTCCCTATTACGCTCCTGTCTCCCCCTGCTGAGACCTCTCATCCATGTGCATCTGTTAGTTTCTTCATCCCAAGCCAGCCCTCTGACAGATCCCCATCACTCGACTCTCCTTTGTCTTTTTTCTCATCCACCAGACTGTTTCCTCCACTCCCTCCCACATACACACCTCCTTTCTCCCACCCTCTTAAGCTCTTTTAACTCCCTTTCCTTCCCTTTTTTTCTCTCAGCTGCTCTTCTACTCCACCCTCCTCCTTTTTCTTCAATCTTACTTTTTTCCAACCCCGTACGTCTCCTGCTTTCCTCTCATCCTCAGTAGTGCTCAAATTTGTTTTTCCTTCTTCTCTGTTGCCTTTTTTATTGGGTTTCCATCAGAATCCTCTTTTCCACAAGACATTCCAACTTTTCCCCCCTGTCTGAGCAGCAGCATGTGCCCGTGCTCTGCCTGACATTAATCCACCACACCGGTGCAACACTAGCCACAACATCTCTTTCTCTCTAGCCCACCAAATGACGGATAAGTAATTGTGTAACGTATCCATATCTTACTCTTTCCTTTTTCATCTACAGCTCTGTATCTCCGCTCATCCATCTCTTACTCTGTGTGTAAGTGATACACCTCCCTACATCCGATCATTCCCACCTCTGACTAATATTCTCCTCACAGACCTTGTGGATGCAAAAAGGATTTTCCATTTGTAACAACGTTTCCAGTCACTACACAAATTCTTCAGAGCTACAAAAAACATTAGATAAATGATCACAGCGCTTGTTAACACCACACAGTCTCCTCTTTAGCTGCCTGCTGGATGTGTGTGTTTAAGTGCCTGTTACAGACAAATATTCACTCCAGAGCCAACAAGCTGCACACACACACACACACACACACACGCGCACACACACACACACACACACACACACACACACACACACACGCATGCACACACACACACCATGTCCAAACAGCCAGACTGACCTGCAGCAGGAACACAGCCAGGTCTGTGTGGACAGATGCTTCCACTGCTTAAGCCCTGGCTCAAATAAACACACATCCACATTCTGATGCTTTTTACACACTGAAACAAAATGCAAGAGAACTCATGTTTCCACACAAACACACATAATGGATTAGGTTTATATAGCGCTTTTCAAGGAACCAAAGCGCTCATCATTATTCACGCACTCTCACATTCACACACTGCCTGTGATGGTAAGCTACTATGTAGCTACAGCCGCCCTGGGGCGGTCCGACAGAGGCGAGGCTGCCATTTTGCACCATCGGCCCCTCTGAAGTGTCTTGCCCAAGGACAGAACAGCAAATTACCCTTTTTATCCACATGCAGCAGAAGTCCGACTCACCAAACACCTGAGTGAAAAGGACTCTTCTATGCAAAGCTGAAAGATCTTTGATTTACAAAACTCTTATCATTGTTGGTTTATAGAAACTTGCATTATTTATATAAAATTGTAAGCTTCGTAGCAAAACTTATGTGTTAACTTTTCCATCAAAGATAAACAACAAGAAATGCAGCAAATGGGCAACAAATTTCCCTATAAGCGACATAACGTTAGACTTTAGCTGAGGCTATAAATATTTATTTTAGTGACAGGTCAGGCTACACATTACAACTGGGTAGTAAAAACGTCAATCTATCATAATATTGAAAAAAATACTCTCATCTTTTCAACAGCTATTCTGGATTATAGGAGCTGGTCTCTATCTCAGGAGTGTTGGCCCATCACAGGGACACATAGAGACTAACAACCATTCACATATTCACACACCTAAGAACAATTCAGGAACACCAATTGACCTAACATGCATGATTTGGTCTGTGGGAGGAAGTATCCATAGAAAATCTACTCTTGCATGAGGAGAACATGCCAACTCTGTGCAGAAATGCCACTATCAGGATTCAAACCTGCAACCTTGATGCTGCAAGGCAACAGTGTTACCAACAACAGCACTACGAAGGAATAAATGACCAATGTCATTAATAAATATTGAAACAAACAGCTGTGAGATCATGTGCACAATTACTTCAGTAATATTAAAAATTAAATTCTAACTGAAAGCAAAAACAAGATAAATTCCAAAAATAAAAACGTTTTTGTATTTGAGACAAATTTAATGATTTCTGATTTTCCATCAACCATATGTGAGGCAAATGTGACCTGCAGGCCTTAAAACACCCATTTGTGGTATGGCAAGTCTTTCAAGGATTATCTTCTATAATTTATATGATTATGTTTTAGTTTCAGCTCTTCAACATTTTTCTATCTTTCTTGAAAAAATTAAACTTTTACATTTAAAGTCTTCACAAAGTGCATCTAATAAACAATGTACATCCAATAACCTTGTACGAAGTGATGGTAGAAACTTTTTAGAAACAATTTAATCACTTCTCAGCTGATTTATGGGGTCAGCTGGGTGGTCCAGCCCCCACAGACTGGAGGCTGTCGTTTGAGGTTATCATTTTTTTCTGCTCCTCTCATACAGTCCACTGCAGCACAATGTAGCCTTAATTAAATACTTTAATTAACTTTAAGCATTAACTCACCAGTGAGACTTTTGTGGTCTTGATGGCGTTTCACTTTTAAAGTTGCTTTAATGTTGCTCCAGCTTTGAACTGTCATTAATAAGCACACAGTACCTCTTCAATTCATGTTTAAAGCACTGATGGTGTAACAGACTCGTGTTTCTAAAGCAAAAAGGTAAAAAGTCTGCAACGTTAGTTCAATTTGGGATTCAAAAAGATGCAAATAGAATAGAATAAAATAGAATTTATTGATCCTACAGTGGAGAAATGTACTCGTTAAGGCATTACATACACTTAGAGAATAAGACAAAAATAATACAGGTAGATACACAAAGGCAGTAGGCTGTTATTGTAACCTTCAGCAATTAAAATAATGAATAAAAACAGAAAATTGAGTTTCCAAGAAAAAACAGCATAAAGAACACAGACATACAAATGTACATCCAGGTATTGCACACATACTGAATATATTACTGATGTTAGCGTGTAACAGGATAGTTAAACTGTGGAGTTCTACATTCTTACTGCAGTGGGAATGAATGACCTACGGTAGTGTTCTGTTTTACATCTTGGATGTCTCAGTCTGCCACTAAAGGAGCTGTTCATGCCCTCCACAGTGGAATACAGTGGGTGCACACGAGCACACACACAGCAGACTCACTGCTCAGGAGAACGAACAAACAACCTGCAGCAGGCTGGAGGATTTCCTCTCCACCTCGACCACTTGCAGAAAGGGAGGAGGGTGTTTTTTTTTAAGGAGGCGAGCATCTCTGAGCCGTAATGTTTCATATCGGCAGGTGAGTGGCCAAGTCAGCTGGAGGTGTGGCCAACACTCAGCTAGAGTCCAGTGCAGTGCAGCCACATAGTACTGGCCAGACGTCACCTCATGCTGCTCATCCATCAGCTGTGGCTGATTCATAATACATGCAGAGCAGAGTTTTAACCTGAAGATGGAGATATAATTACGGTTTTTGGCTGAATTATTCAATTTTAAGTAAGATACACATGTTTACAGCACTAATAAACACTCATCTATACAGATTATCAGCAAAATAAAGTTGATTTAGTTGTTACTCCCTCTTTAATGTACATCTAATGCCTAATTTACGCGTCTCCGTCAGCTCCACGACGGAGAGACGCACACTCATTGACAGAGATATTTTGCCATCGGACTTCTTCGTCACCTGGGGAGTATTGCAAAGCAATTCCCCGCCAGGACAACAGAGGGCGTATCACTTTTCTGGGGTATCCTTATCCAGTCCAAGATAGTTCAGTGTGTTTATATTGTGCTTTTTGTATTTCAGAGACTTTTTAACACAGACAAAGTTGTCCCTCATACTGTTCCACCTCTTCATGCACTCGCCACCTCTAAACCTGCATTTCCCGTCATTTCCATCCATGAGTATCTTTATACTCCTCCAGTCATGGGTAAATAAACGTTCGTATTTTCAAAGTTTTTCCACGAGGTATTCTTCAAGCTGCTCCGTGTCTGCCACTAGATGTCTTCAGCTCTCTTTATTTTTTTGAGGGGGCAATGTCAGTGCTGTTGACGAATTTAAAGGAAGCGGTGTCTGGGCCAATCACAAGCTTGCGCTCTCCGTCTCGTTCAACGGATATTTAGAAAAGTGGGCTCGACTCTGTCCGTCCTTGTGAGCCTTTTGGAGAGCCCTCGCAACAATGGATAATGGCGTTGCATGTCTCCGTACCGACACAGACAGAGAATCATTAATTAGGCTTTAGATTGAAGCAAGGTCATCACCAGCCATGCCTTAAGGCTGGTTTATACTCTCTGTGAGCTCCGCAACGGAGAGACGCACACGGAGCGTCTGAAAGGTTTTCACATTCGAACTTCTGTTCAGGCAGCGGAGTGTTGCAAAGCAATTCCCCGCCAGGACACCAGAGGGCGTTGCGCTATTCTGTGATATCCTGCCACCATGACACTCATGTATCCGGTTCACGATAGTGTATTTACTCATGTGTTTACATTGTTTTAATGTATTTCAGAGACTTTTTAACACGGACTAATTTGTCCTTCATTCTCCTCCACCTCTTCATCCAGTCGCCACCTCTAAACCCACGTTTCCCGTCGTTTCCATCCACGTTTGCTCCGTATTTTGTACTCCTTCAGTCACGGGTGAATAAACGTTCATATTTTCGGACTTTTCCGCGATGCGTTCTTCAATCTATTCTGGGTCTGCCGCTAAATATTTTTTTTACTGATTAACGGAGCAACGGCGGTGCTGGTGACGAATTACAGGAAGCGTCATCCTGACCAATCACAAGCTTGCGGTCTCCGTCTCGTTCGACGGATGTTTAAAATTTGGGGCATGTCTCCGTCACCCTCCGTGCGCCAGTCGGAGAGCCCTTGCGCCGACGCAAAATGGCGGTGCGTGCGTCCGTTTCACGCAGACGGACCGAGTATAAACCAGGCTTTAAGTCTACACCTCCACAACAGCAGCTGATAAACACAGTTGGACTCATACAGGTCAACCACTCAAAGGCTGGTAGGAATGCAGGGGAGAGTAACACAGGCTAGGAGGGTATGTGCAGGACTTTAGTCATGCTTTAAACCCCCGGTGAGTCATTACGGACGGCTGCTCATACTGATCCAAGTTCTGTTGGATGTTTCTTCCTGTTAAAGGGGAGTTTTCCTCTCCACTGTCGCTACATGCTTGCTTAGTATGAGGATTGTTGTAAAGTCACTAAAACAAGTCAGTGACTCGATGCAATCTGCTGGGTTTAACTTTGAACTCTTTGGCATAATGAACTGAACTCAATGCACTGACATGTAGATTAAATTGGAAAGTTTACTTTGGAAACTGCCTGCAGACGACTCTTGTGATGAAATAATAAACTGAATTGAATTAAATACAAGCTCCCATCTGTACAAGCTGTATTAGAACCTTTGTTGAGGTGGTGGCAGGTACATTTGAAAAAGTCAAACCATGAAACAGAAAATTCCCACATACTAAAAAATAAAGGCTACTGTACCCAATGACCTCCATTTGTATTATTTTGGTCATGTAGGTTGTAGTTTCTGTCCTACATGTGTCTCTGTTCCACCACAGCCCTTCTGTGGCCACTTCCTCCAACCAGACTAAAACACATTTAAACACACATACACAGTGCGCTACTGGGGGCTATCGCTCTCCATTATAAAAACTAGGTCAGGGAGTGGTAGGCAAGTAGAGAGGGTCAGTAATTATTTTTATCATTATTAATTTCCACCTCAAGGTTACGCCAGGGCTTTTTTTGTCTGCTTCAATCTTCATTTCAACCCCCTGAAAACATGTGTACACACAGCACCAACATCGCTCCCATCGTCTCTTTAAAAGCTCCGCGTCAAATACGCTGGAACACAGGGTGGAGGCACAAAAGAGGAGAGTCCTCAAAAGGATGGAGTGGGTATGATATAAAAGGAGAAGGGACAGCAGAGGCTGTGGAGGCCGATGGGTTGGATGCATTACTTCGTCACTCACTGGGCACTAATTTACACTAACAGGTTGTTTACTTAAAATGGCAAAGTGTATTAAAAGCCGGAGTGTTGGAGGAGGAGGGGGGCTAAGAAAGAGAAAAGTACAGGAGATGCCCCGTGGCAGCACTTCAGCTGTGATGGTTTGCACACTCCAATTAATTCAATGAAAAACTTGACCCCTTAATGAAGTAAACTATGGGGGCCGTTAAATAGCCACAATCACCCCAAAATCCTCCTCATTTAGCCAAGACACAGGAAACTTCACTGGTATCCCACCAAAGTAACATTAATTACATTTACAAAAATATTTCATGGTCTATATGTTTTTATTTAACCAGATGAGTCGATTGAGAACCCATTCTCATTTACAACAACGATCTGGCCAAGAGGCAATAAGATAAAAACAGACATAAAGATTGATCTCATATACAATTTGTACAAGCAATCAAAACAGACTTAAAGCAATCTTTAAGCACTCAGAAGCTCATTGATCAGAAACGTTTGATCTTAATGAATTGTTGAAGGTAGATAATGGAACGTAGGTAGTGAGCTTTATTGATTTTTGCAGCTTATTCCAGTCGTTGGAAGCAGCAAACAGAAAGGAGGAGCGGCCAAAGGAGGTGCGAGCTTTAGGAATATCCATAGAAATGAAGTTACTGGAACGTAAATTGCGCTGGTTGTTGGAAGTGATGAGTGACGAGCGAAGATATGACGGTGGTCTATCGATGATTGTTTTTTGTATATAAATTGATACCAATGTACCCCCCCCCCCCCCATTTTATTCTTTTTATGTTTTTATTAATGACTTTTTGCACCAAAATGCTGAAACAAATTCCTTGTAGCTGTATGATTGCGTGTGACTGACAGTCTGGTCACCTTTAGAAAGCAGCTGAAGACCTTTTTGCCTAAATCTTTTATGTTTTATTCCATTTTTGCTAGTATTTATAATCATCTTTCATTTGTTTTATCATTTTATAATTTTATGGCTTTCTGTTTTCTGATTTTTATTGATTTTCTGATATTCTGGTGTTTTGTTTTAAGATCATTTTGTAATGACTTTATTTTTTGTTTTGTTGATCTTTGCGAATCACTTTGTGATTATTTGTCTGTGATAAGTGCTATACAAATAAAATATACTTACTTATTTACTATGATACTATTGTGCATAGTTGGCAATAAAGGTGTTCAATTCAATTTAAGGTACTTACAGCTGCCACGTGATTGTTCATATCATTCTACTGTAGTTTGCTGAGCTGCTGTGTGATGGACTGGAGACCTGACTAGGGTGTACCTCACCTCTCGCCCTTTAAATGCAGGAACAGGAAATAAACAAGTACAGGAAGTTAATGAGAGTGAACATTGGCCTATGCGGGCGTTGTACCGGTCTGTCGTGGTCAAGAGAGAGCTGTGCCGAAAGGCGAAGCTCTCAATTTACCGGTCGATCTACGTTCCTACCCTCACCTATGGTCACGAGCTTTGGGTAGTGACCGAAAGAACGAGATCGCGGATACAAGCGACCAAAATGAGTTTTCTCTGCAGGGTGTCTGGGCTCTCCCTTAGAGATAGGGTGAGAAGCTCAGTCATCTGGGAGGGGCTCGGAGTAGACCCGCTGCTCCTCCACATCGAGAGGAGCCAGTTGAGGTGGCTCGGGCATCTCGTTAGGATGCCTCCTGGACGCCTCCCTGGTGAGGTTTTCCAGGCACGTCCAACCGGGAGGAGACCCAAAGGAAGACCCAGGACACACTGATGGACTATGTCTCTCGGCTGGTCAGGGAATGCCTTGGGATTCCCCCGGAGGAGCTGGTCCAAGTGGCTGGGGAGAGGGAGGTCTGGGCCTCCCTCCTTAGGCTGCTGCCCCCGCAACCCGACTCTGGATAAGCGGAAGAAAATGGATGGATGGATGACACATTGGCCTAAAAGTGTTTCAAGGATTTATACCTTAATTATAGTTTGATTTTCACCAAAATGTTACAGCAGACTGTCGCTGCATGATGGTTGAGTGAACCCAGACAAGGGAGATTATGAACTCAGAACATCTTCAATGGTACTAACTGAGGTTGAGTACCAAAACATGAATTGTACATGAAGTACACCATCATGATGTAGTTTATGTACTGTTGGCAGTTATTAATAACTTCAAAGGTTATTCAGCAGCAAAGAGCAGAAATCTGCTTTCCACCCTGGAAAACCTGCCCTGTGCCCTCTTATAGGAAGCAAGAGAATACTAACTGGTTGTTGCTCTTGCATCATCTGCCTCATGTACAAAAGTAAGTCTATTTCCCCGGTGAGAAAATTATGATTTCAGAATCCTATTCAGAACATTTGCTCCCAAGCTGAGAAGCATGCTCCTTTGCTAGTCACATAGAATTTCCCTTTTTTACTCATAACTGAAAACATGTCAGAGGAACATACTGTTTTGGCATAAAAAGAAAAAGCATTGAATAAGGTTTTGTTTTAATCTAAAATAGATTCCAGATTTAACACCCCTAAGTGAGAGTTTGAGTTGAAGTTGAAATGTTCTCTCCTCAAGCGGAGGAGTGGCATTCAATTGTTGTTTCAATAAAATTGCTGTCTTCTCTAGTGTGAATGAATGTCTTGTGAGTCATTTTCTCTGGAAAAAAAACGCTTTGGCACTCCTGTTTCAGGATGTAGAAGTTAATCGGAGGAGTGGGGGCAGTAAACAGATTTGGAATCTTACTCATTAATATTCATGATAAGCAAACATCTCACCTCTGATTGGCTAACAGCAGTACAACTCTTCCCCTGCTTCTGTTTCACTCTTATTTCTTGGGTAGAAAATACAACATTGATGTTTTATCTCCACAAATAACACAAGCCTGGAGGAGCTCTGCTGTCTGGTGGAGTTGCTAATGCTAACAGTTAGCTTCTACTAAACAAGTCGCAATCCACGCTCTCCTGGCTGCAAAAATCAGCCCAGCCTTCCCCGTCGCGAGCCAAGGTGAGTCCATGAATGGTAATTTACAGCATGGCATAGATCTTTATGGCTTTTTTCTGACCCGAGCCTTTACCTGTCTGTTTTCTTTTGCAAGCTAATGCAGGAAATAGGGGTAGACGACTATTTTCATGTTCAGCATGAGCGTGAAACTCAAAGTGACCAATCGTATTTCAGAAAGAACACGTATTTGTTCTTTAAAGCCTTTTGGTATGTTGTTTGCAAGTGATGGTAGGATGGACCAATTGGAGCCTTGTCTTCAGTAATGCAGTCTGTTTGTGGCAATAAAAGAACTAAGCTAAAATGTGTAGATCTATATTTGCTGGTCTGTCTACATTGCAATTGTCATGGTCATGAAATTGAGATTGTGACCAGAAGAGTGAGATCCAGGGTGCCTGGGCTAAGCCTTAGAGATAAGTTGTGGAATTCCATCATCCGGGGGGAGTTGGAGTACAGTTTCTGCACCTCTGCAATGAAAGGTACAGGTATTATACAAGCTACAAGAGGTTCTCCATTGACGTCTTACTGAAATAAGACCATGGGGGAGACCCAGATTTTGATAAAAGGATTATATATCCTCTCTAGCCTTGAGATCCCTCAGGAGGAGCAGGAGCTGTATCTATGAATAGGGATGCCTGGGCTTTCCTCCTAAAACTGTTAGCTCAACAACCCAACCTTAGAAAAATGACAGAGGATGGATGGATAGATAGAGTTTGTAAATGTTTATGCATGCGAACCAGCCTTGCATCCCACCCCACATCAGTACAACACAGCTACACCATTAGAGTTCCTGAGCTAAGATGACAATGTATGACCCAGGGAAGAGATGCTCCAGGTAGTCAGATTAACTTGATGCAATTGAAAGTTGGTATCTCACTGCCAGTCGTGGTTATAGAGCACGTGTGTCCATTTATTTAAGTTTGAACTCCACCAGCACATCACTGAGTACCATTTAGGTCTGACACGTTTTCTTTTAGCAGCAAGGAGTATCAGTTCCTCTTCAGTCTTCATTAAAGCAAAGTGCACTGCTTAGAGCTGCCCACATTCACAGACTGTCAGCTTCAGAGCTCTTTTCATTTTCTAGATGCAAAAATCTGTTCTCAAAAATCATTTTTTTCTTTTTTAATTCAGCTCCCAATTCACTGTCATCACAGGTCCCCCTCCCATCCTGCAGTCATGGTAACAGAGCTGTGAAAGAACAAGCTGAAAAATATGAGACATGGAGGATGACAGACACATGGCCACATTGTGACAGAGACAGACGGAGTGAGCACAGAGTGGTTTGACACCACAGACAGATAATTCCCATCCTGACATCCAGCCTGCGAGCAGGATGGACAGGAGGCAGAAGTTATGCAGCACACGGTCAAGTAGAGGAAAGAAACTTCATGGAACCCAGGAGCAGATGGAGTAAAAGGAATCCCTAGTAACAGGTTTAATGGTTAGAGATGCACTCGTGTTCTGATATCACGATAAATCATTTATTCTTCTGGAAAAAAGATAATTGATTGTGTCCTAACCCACAAACAGATCACTGAGGAGACTTTCTAACAAAAGCTTTTCACATTGTTGCATCTGAAAACACTCAATTTGAACCAGAAACTATATTTGAATAATTTCTTGCAGTCTTAACACTAAAATATTGATTTTAGAGTGTTTAGTGGAAGTGTCAATGTGTTCTTGCAAAATTGAAAAACAAAACAGCTCCTGTTTGCACTCAGCTGCATAATCTGAGCTGCTTTCAGGCATTGTGTTCATCAGCAGCCAAGGAAAGCTTCCTTTTTCTTGTGTGCACAGTAGATGCACAGCATGTTTGGCACACACATAATAAAACAGGTCCATCCCAAAAGATTTCCATCCCCAGACAACAACTCAGACTCTCACTTCTAATAAGACAGCAGTCTAAACACTGATACGGGAGCAGTGACATACAGAGAAACTCTTACTTACGAAGCACTAATGCACATATAAAAAAAAAGAAAACAGCTGGCAGTTGTAAAAGAAGTGTAAATGTGCACTTACTCACATATTTGCACTTACACTCGTAGAAACACAGGGGGGAGGAAGAGGGAGGGGGTGGGGGCACTAAGGCCACAGTACATACAACAAAAAGCAAGCAGACAGCCTTGAGCTACGAGCTCAACTAAATAAATAAATATGAGAAAATCTCATTTTGAACCAACAGCTTTGCACCCCCTCTAGAAGCATATTCCTTCTCCACCCAGCTTGCCTCCTCCTCCCTCTCTTATCCCAGATCACGGTTTCAATCTGCAGGAACATAAAAACCGGCTGCTGAGCATCCATTTTTTCCAAATAATAATAATAATAGGAAAAATGAGTTTAAACACACCTCTGACTACATTTTCTGAATTTTCCCCATCCAAAGCAGCAACACATACAGATCTAAAAACATACCAATGAATGGATGAGTCCATGTAAATATTTTATAACACATTCAATTTTCTCCAACACAAATTCTAATGTTCATATTGGACTTCGTGGCAGGTGGACTGGTGGTTTTGTTGGGGAAAGGTTATTGGAACGGTGGAAAACAGTTTCCAGGCATCTATCAGCCCTCTGTAAATCCAAAGAAGACCCTACAAGCGACCAATCACAATGCTCTACACCTCAGGAGCTCAGTCCTACAAAAATCCTTCCACATAAATCCATGACCACACTATGCATTAGGATGCATCTACAAGCTAAAAGATCATAACACAAGCATGGTAGTAGTGCATAATGGGGGTATACCCCCCCCAAGAGGCCAGCTTAGCCTGTCTTCTTTTATATTTATGATATATTTATAATTACCAGGTCATGGAAACTCTGTCACCATGTTCCATTCTACAAAGGACACAATGATAATCCATCATCATCTCACAATTAAATTTGCACATTCTTAAAACCCAAGCCCGCTGAATTGTCAACACATTGCTGAGGACCTCGTCAAGACCCTGCAAATAACATCCGTGTTCAATCAGATTCATTTTACACTGCAGTAGGGTCTGCATCTGGTGTTAAAAGGGTCAAAAAATGCATGAAAAAGCAGAGGGTATGGACAATAAAAACCAGACACAGATCAACAAACACTGTACCTAAAGCCCAAACAAACCGGAGCGAATATGACACCAAGTATCCTAAACAGAGTGCACACACAAAGTGCCAACACCCACAGAGTGGGAATGAGGTGGTGATAAGGTTAGCAAGGGACCCCAATGGTGCTTAAGTGAGATAGATGACACAGATGATTGTGTGACCTTCATCTTTGTGGACTTTGCATTGGAGGGGGAACACCTTTGGCCTTGATTACACGGGTCAGCAGACCAGGAGCAAGTGGTCTGGTATTGTGGGGGGGGGGCATCAACAAGTCTACAAATGCATGGATGCACAAAAACTGCTTCCTGATGCTGTCTACTGCTTAGACACAAAAATATTTTAAAAAATCAGAATTATATAGCATAAAATATTTAAAATATTTAATAATCAGTAAAAGTACTGAGCAAATATCTACATTAAGAGACATCAGGAAAAGAAAAACGACCTTGCAAATGGAATTTGTTCATTGTTTTTATAAAACGTATAAAATAGACGTGCACTTGTGTGTTCTGTAACACCCAAGGACAACAGCTTGTCCACTTCAGTGAAGCACTAACAAAGAGAGCAGCGCTTCATAAACACCTGCTCTGGAATCATCATGATGACTCCAGACTGTAATTAACAGAGAGGTCTGGATGCACATTCAAACAAACATCCACACCTCAACGCAGCAGTAAGCTGCCTCCACTGTAGGATCGGCAGCATGGTGCTCCACATACTCATTGATCCAATTACAGGCCAGGGGTCACAAGACGGTCCCATCCCAGCACAATGTAGAACGTGGACCTCCCCCACTCTCGTCTCCCCATCCTCCCCAGCATATCGCTCATTCATTTATCCTCCTCTCTTCACACCCTTCTGCTCAGCTGTCATCTCTCACTTCATCTCCTCTAAATGGCTATTGACTGCACTCACAGAGCTCTCATTCTTTGTCTGTCCCCATCACAAATGTGTCTGCCAATCACAGGCTTATCGTCTTTGCATATTCACCACCCTGCTCGGACCATATCAGGGAAGAATAGCCAACTCTACTTCTGTAAATTAGAAAGAGAAGTGCACTTGATTATTTTTTCTTCAAAAAGCCTCTTTTGGTTCTTTTATTTTCATTTTTTTGCATTTCATATTCTCCCCAAATGCTGTTGCGGCAGTAGTTTCTCTACTAATCTATTTTCTCTGTGGTTGGCCTTTCCTCAATGATTGCCCTCTTTCCAAGCTGCTCTCCTACGCTTCTCCTCCGTTACTCTCTGAGACTCTCTCCTACTCTGTGTTTGATTCTTTCCTTATTCTCTCTGCCCTAAGGGAAGCTCTGCCTTTCAACTCGTTGGACCCAGAGAGAAAAGCAAGATCAATTCTTCCCTCTGTGTCACTGCATTGTGTTTACTTCTGGTAACTAGCCAGGGAAGTCTATTGTGTGTGTGTGTGTGTGTGTGTGTGTGTGTGTGTGTGTGTGTGTGTGTGTGTGTGTGTGTGTGTGTGTGTGTGTGGGTGTGTGTGTGTTCTCTTTTATACATATCTATATC
>SSNS01000383.1:400426-483760 GCA_006937985.1 Aphyosemion australe
CCCCCGCCCTGCATGTTTTTCATGTTGCCCTTTCAAACACCAGTGTTTTCCCTGCTGCCACACACCTGACACAAATGAGAGAGTGATTTACAGGCTTCTGCAGCCATGTGCTGAAGCAGAGACATGGAAAACATGCAGGGCAGGGGGGCGCCGAGGACCACAGTTGAGAAACCCTGATCTAAAACATGCAGGAAACACGCTGGAAGCAGACTGCAGCACCAGGCATGTCAGCTCCTCTTGTCCAACAGGGACTGGAGCGCCACTCTGAAGTTGCAAGTGCTGTATTCTGGCCACAGAGGACGGTGAGGATCTGAGTGACATTTCATTAACCCTGTAAAGGGTCATTTTAGCACAAACTGGCTCAAGAAAATGATTTAAAAATATGAAAAAGTTGCATAGTACGCCTTTAAGATGCCCCAATACAGTTTAGTTTACCCCAGCTTTCCAAGTGAAAGCGTCATTGAAACGGCCGCGAAACACGGACAGGGTCCTTTCCACTGGCAGTTATGTGTGATGTGTTGGACGCGTCACAGAAGCGTCTCTATCATTATGTCTCGAGTCTATTTTTACGCTGTACGCTTCTGAAACGCGTCAAACTCCACTTTAGATCGGGACAGACAGGAAGTCAAACACGAAGGCACTGTGAAACATCCGGAAACTTTCAAAATAAAAGACAGGTGCAGTACATCATTTCCTGTGAAACCCCCGTAGCCGATGTAAACAAAACAGAAAATAAACCACAGTCCTTTTTGGCTACATGCAGCTGACTTTCTCCTCGCTTGTCATTGTGTGGACTTCAAAAATCACGCATGCTGTTGCAATTCTCCCATGATTTTGTGACCTCGCGGGATCAGCTGTGTGGAACGCTTTCGCTCACGTTTCGCATCAGAATCGCTGCAGGTTTGGAATGAGCTCGCAGGTAAAACGCTGCTATTACGTTGCGCGCCGCTTTCACGTCCTGTGGAAAGTCGGGGTTAGGCTGTAACCAGGCTAGTCGTCCTGATGGTGCAAACAATATTTCTCAGAAGAGAGGTCATTTAATATATGTCTACAATGGGTGTGATAATGATTAGGTACCATTTTTACACAGAAACCTGCCTTAAAAAGCATAAAAAGACCTGACTGAATCAGAGGGCTGTGGATAAAATGAAAATACTAATATCTACCCCCCCATACAGATTGCACCCAAAAGACAAGGCCATGCCTCATCAATCTATCATTCCAACAAGCCCCTAACACTCTCTTCCTCCACGATGCACCTAATAGTCCTGCTCCAACGCCTCAGATTTACAACCTTTCTGGTCACAGGCAGGCGTTCAGTTGATTTACTGTAAGCTGTAAAAAAGAAGAAAAAGGGAGGCAAAAAAGAGATGAGAACTGAGATTTTAGCACGCCGTTCCCTCGGCCCCTCTTGTTGATGAGTTCTGTTCTCCTGGCACCAGCCTAGCTCAGAAGCTCATCACCTTTACCAGCAACAGCTAAAGGTAATTATGACTAATGAACAGCAGATTTTTATGGCCAAACATGGGCTTGACTGCGTTTTTTTTTCCTGCTCTTAATGACACACAAAGTGAAGTCCCTCATCTTCACGGCACAAACATCACACAGACGCTGAATCAAGGTCACCTCACAGATTAGGATGGCCCGCAAATGAGTTCAATTAAACAACAGCTAATCTGTTATACCCCGACTGCTCTGTGAGAACCTATGAAAGCTTTTTTTAATAACCTTAACTGTCTGGCGTTTTATCTAAAAGCTGCATTGTTTTGACATGAATCATCGGATTTTCAAAAGCCAAATTGAAAATGCATAAAATCTTGATGATGTCGACCGAATTGCTTTCTTGACAAGCTTTTTAAATCCCCATTTTTCCCTGAGCATTGATCAGAAACTGATGTTATGGTGAAAAGAAATAATTCTAGTAATAGAGAAAGCACTAAATGAATACTGAAATAATCAGATGAAACCTTTTGATGAGCTAAATTCACTAATTAAACTCTATTAATGAGCTCCTCCATAATTAACCTGTAATCAAAGCATAGATCGTTATCTCTTAGAAGGAAGATCAAGGACAGCTCCGGAGACAGAGATATGGTTTTGTTCGCACAAGAGCGAGATGACATCAAACCCATTTTCCTGGACCAGCAAGCTCTCTGTTCCAATCATGAATCGAGAAGAGAGATTCCATCATCGTGGCTGGATCACATGACCAAGGGCCCATTCACCCCATCTGACATAGAGCTTACACCAGTGTGTCATCATAGCTGTCTGCATCACTGCAGGAAGCTTGAACTGGAGCTATGCACGGACAGTAAGGTCAGCGAGAGCAATTAAAAGAATCTCCACAACACAAACAGATTATAGGAACCATGAAGTCAAGAGAGGATTTGGTTTCAGGAGCGATAAGGAACAGAAACATAATTATCATCTAAGGCTTTGCAGAGTAGAATAAAAGCACTCAAGGGAAAAACAACTTCATAATGAGAGACCAAAAGTCAATCCAGACCTTTTTGTTGCCAGTGGATTCATTCTGGTCATCTTCTTTAGGTGCAACTAATAATAAACATTCCATAATAACATGAAGACTTTTCAATATTAACTGAAAATAGAAGCAACTTACTGATCAGACTGACACTGTGTGATAGCTCCAGATTTTTAATGTTATAAGAATGAACAAAGTCAGCATTTTCACACAGTTTATAGAAGGCATTAATCAAAGGAAGCGTTTCTGTAGAGAATCACAGTGAAGGGAAGAAAAAAGAAAAGTATTCTAATGTCACCACTTTAGTTTATAAACCCAATTTTAAAGAATTGTTGCTTGTGAAAGCTTTCCGTTGATCTTATACTGAAGTAAACAGGAGTTACACACAACCAGAATCTATAGTTTCTAAATAGCATTGCACTGTTTCTGAATTAAATAAAAATAAAGACTGAGAGGACATCTATTTATGATGGGCTCCGACCTACTTTAGCAATCCATACATCCATTTTCATCCGCTGATCTGGAGTCAGGTCGTGGGGCAGCAGCCTAAGCAGAGAGGACCAGTCCTCCCTCTCCCCAGCCACTTGGGCCAGCTCCTCCAGGGGAATCCCAAGGCGTTCCCTGGCCAGCCGAGAGACATAGTCCGTCCAGCGTGTCCTGGGTCTTCCTTTTGGGCACGTCCTCCCGGTTGGACGTGCGCAGAACACATCACCAAGGAGGCGTCCAGGAGGCATCCTAACCAGATGCCTGAGCCACCTCAATTGGCTCCTCTAAATTTGTCGGAGCAATGGATCTACTCTTAGACCCTCCCTGATGACCAAGCTTCTCACTCTATAGACCTTTTTCACGCATCCGGGGTTTTTAACCGGAAATACGTCAGTGCTGCGGAAAACAGGAATTATTGCCGCGTTACTTATGGGGATCAGTCTGTTTTTCTCATGCTCTGAAGCAGCCCTATCTCCATTTCCATTCGTTTCCAACATCTACCGATGTAAGACAACTGTCTAAGGGCGATCACGCGTGAGGAGAGGCTCTATTTTGTTAATTAAAGGGGAAATACTTACGTCTGCAGCAGACACTTCACGGCTATGTTTACGTGCTGGGGCTAAGTGTTAGCCGTCTTAACTCGGATGCGGTACCATGTCTATTCTCCTGGAATAACTTCACCCCAGCAGTCTACATGTTCGGTAACACAAACGGTAGTTTGTGCAGCACAGGAATTGGAGAGCCAGGAGCTAGAAAAGGTAAAGTAGGCGACAAGGCTGTACCATGATGATGCTACGTTAGCCCCCGCAGGTAAGTTCTCCAAAGCTAACTCTGCTATAATGTAAGTTCTTTTTTTGTGTTCATGACAAGTACATGATGCTGAACTCATAGTTTAGAGCTGCCACCCACGCAAAATAAAATTAACGCAATGCCACGTTAACAGTTTATTGTTCAAACAATATAAATTGTTCATAGACGTTTATCACAGTTGTACAATATAATTATCATACATTTCATATTCTATATTATGCATGTGTATGTTGTTAGAACATGATATTATATTGTTTCAAAGTGAATTTTTTATTCTAAGAACGTGAAAACTATATTGTTAGAACAATAAGATTATCATGTTGTAATGTAATATCGCTGTAATTTATTTATTTTTCATGGGTAGCAGCTCTGCGTTCCAGTATCATATTGCTGTGTGTTTTCTGGTCTTCTGCAACCTATTTAGAATTTTATATTGGGCAAATGTAAAAGGTTTTTAGTGCAGACACGATCCATGCTGACTGAAATCTGACCTAGTTAGGAAGGAGTTTTCCCAACGATGGCGCACTTCCGGTTTTTGTGAAAAAGGTCTATTTTCAAAGAAGAGCCCAGACACCCTGCAGAGAAAACCCATTTTGGCCGCTCGTACCTGCAATCTCATTTCTTTGGTCACTACCCAAAGCTTGTGACCATAGGTGAAGGTTAGAATATAGATTGACTGCTAAATCAAGAGCTTCTCCTTTAAACTCAGCTCTCTCTTCACCACAACAGACCAACACAGCAGCCGCATTACTTATTATTGATAATTATTGATCTCCTGCTCCATTTTTTGGGGGCAGGACCTCATTCCTGATCCAGAAAAGGCATTTAACCTTTTTCAGCTCAAGACCATGGTCTTGGATTTGGGGGTGCTAATCTTCGTCCTGGCCACTTCACACTCAACTGTGAACCGCTCCAGTGAAAGCTGGAGATCACGGTCTGCTGAAATCAAAAGGGCGGCATCATCTGCAAAAAACAGAGACCTGATCCTTAGGGCACCAAAAGGGATCCCATCAGCACCTTGGCTGCATCTACAAATCCTGTCCATAAACGTTATGAACAGAATCAGTGACAAAGGGCAGCCTTGGTGGAGTCCAACTCTCAATGGAAACAAGTCCAACCTACTGCTGGCAATGCGGACCAAGCTGATTGTATAGGGACCAAACAGCCTGTATCAAGGGACCTGGTACCACATACTCCCAGAGTACCCCCACAGGACTCGCAGAGAGACATGGTGGAACACCTCCAAGTCCACAAAACACATGTAGACAGGTTGGGCTAAGTCCCATGCACCCTCTTAAAACCTGCTAAGGGTGTAGACCTGGTCCAGTGTTCCATGGCCAGGACGAAATTACCATCATTTCGATGCACGATTCTACTATCCATCTTCTCCAGAGATATTTAATTTAAATAAATTTTTAAAAGACTGACGTACGTTTATGTTTGGATTGACTGGAACAGGAAGCATCACGTTGTGTTCTTGTCCTCCATGCTTCCTTCCATGCTTGCGTATTGAGGCCAAAGCAGGGTTGTTGTACACTGGCCCAGCAGCAGGCCTCTCAGCAGGGGCAGTAAAACTAACCACCAGTGGGAGGTTAAGCTACTCCAGTGTCACACTGACAACCCACAGTGATGCCGACACACTTCCTCTGCCAAGGACAAAAAACTGTTTCCCCAACTTGTCCACTGGGGTCTGAGTCTCCTGCCATGGATGAACAAGTATGAATAAATCATACAAGTATGAGTGAGTGTGTAGAGCTAGAAAGCCTGAAGGAACAACAGAGTGGCTTCTGAGCTTCTTTCATATTAGCAGACTGCTGGCCGCATGGCTGAGGGAACTGAGCCCTCCGATGCTCAGGCTGTTGTGAGAGAAACACTGAATTATGCATCTGAGGAGGGAGGGGAGGCTGGCTGCTGGCTCTGATACCACCCCCTCTTTCTTTACCTCCATCTCTTTTCACTGACAGATAGATGAGGGCCTTCGGATGAAGTTTCACAGGGGGTCTGCTCTTCAGACTCAGGGTTAGACTGTGGGGGGGTTGCCTCTCTTTGCTGTTTTCTGCACCATTTCACAGAATTGGAAAACAAAATCTCTCTCATTCAACAGGGGGGGCACGTAAGGAAAATCCTGTCACTCCTGACAAAGATGTATGCTGGATGACACACTGATGACACATCTGTGGCTCAGAATTCAACAGCAGGTGGTTATGAAGCACGCTGCATTGATTCCCAGGGATGAAGAGCATCTCCTGCCACACCTAGAATGAGCAATGGGTCAAGGGGTCACCTCTTTTCTTGCTCTTTCTCGCTGCAGAAAATCAATTCCCTATTAGAACTTCATTGCCATCAGAGAGGGGATGAAATTGGGTTAAAATGAAGACAGAAGATGTTCACCTTTGTCAGATATGACTATGGATGTTCTCTGGTCTCTCTCTTGTTGTTCTGAAGGAATTTCTGCAGCTCACTCCGTCTTTCATTTGCTGGGCCTGCACTGCTCTTCCTTTTCATTGAACCTCTACCCCTCCTTGTCTCTCGACACCTCATCGCCAGGCTGTTGGTTCTATTTCAGTCCATTGCCACAGGCTATACAGTCTGCATATTGTGTGTGTACAGATAGCCACACATGAGACACCTGCCTTCCACACACTGGAAAATATCACAGCTCGAGGGATTCTGTAAAAAAAGATGTACTACCATGTGTTTTGACTTTGAGCAGGTGAAATTCACTTTATATGGTTTGACAAATTAACAGACAGATTCAACTCAAGTGTTGAAAGACACATTTCATCACTTCGTTGTCTTGACTGACCAGTTTGTTGATCCAGATGCCTCATAAACCATAATGCCTAATTTCCTCCATTGCTATTGCACACTAATATAGATTAGGCCAGGTCCCTTAATGGATCCTCCTGACTGTCAGAATCAAGCCAAGGCCTGTGGCAAACAGTGCTGTCATTTTGACTCAAGAAACTGGAGCACAAGGTCCCTCCTTGTCCTGGCTGCTCCAGAAAACCTGATCTTGATAGATGGATGGCTGTCAACGTTAAAAATGAAAAGGTAGGAGAAATATTCAACAGAAAGCAAACAAACTTATTGCAAAAATACTTTTAGACTTTCTGTAATCAAACAGTGCAAAGTACAAAACACCTGAAGTTGTTTTTACCATTAATAGCTGTGGCTTCTGACCTCCCATTGAAAATGATGCAAGGCTGACTCAGAGGCAATCATGATGTTGCATTAGTTGTTGTTTTACCTGTTTATCATTTTGTGTATTTATGTCCAGAAAGAAGTTGATAAATCCTTCATAGTTACGTAAAAAATGTCAAAGTCTAACTGAGTAATTATTTAATTTCAAATGAAGCTCAAGCCAAAATAAGTTAAGCAACTTTTGGAATCTAGCTTGACCAACTTTTCCAAATTCACGTTTTTTTTTTTTACTTTTTTCAGTAATGATTTTCAAATATTTGCTCAAAATTATTACGCATCAAATCAGTAAAACTATCACAAGGTCAAGAGGTCAAAGCCTTGAGAGTTTAGACCCTCATTGAATATAATTTTATTTAAAATGATATGGTAACAGGGTTGTGCAAAGTAACAGGATTGAATGGACACAATACTTTTGATTGTACATCATAAGTGACAAATAAATACTGAAAGGACAGCACAAATGCTGTTTAATAACATATTTCATTTATTAACATCCAATGCATATTAACCTGTAATTCATGAGTTTATTCATTCAAAATACCTAACAGTTTTCTTGTTGAACAAGTTGACCTATTTAGATAAAGGGTCACTTGTTTAGGAAGGATAAAAGAACTTATTAGTAGGAAATCAATTTATCTGAACAAAAATTCAATAGGAAATCAAAAAACACACAAGGCCAAAAACCTGGCATTAATGAAAATGAGAATATCCAAAATAGTCATGAACTGATTTCTGCTGTAGAAAACTGTCCAGGTTCATATGCTGGTGAAGGTTCTCAGTCATCCAAGGGGTTCAAATGAAGGCAACTGGACTTCTTTGGTTTCTTGAAGACGTTTCGCTTCTCATCCAAGGAGCTTCGTCAATTCTGACTGGAATATGAGGGTCGATCTTATAAACTGTAGCTGTCTGTTGTTGCTCAACAAGCAGCATCTGCCTGTGAATACCTCTCCTCCCTACCTCCTGATGAGTCGTTAGCATCGTTAGCCTCTATTGTGTGGGAGACGTTGTGTTGATTAGATGCAGGAGGGTGTGACCTAGACTGAAACTGTTTTGGAATTTGGTTCAAAGCTGCATTGTAGGTGCTGGAAAGTTGAAACCTGAGGCCTCCTCCTCTATAGAGCTCCGGACGTCACGTGACTCTCAGAGCGTAGACGCCATATTGGCAGGCAACAAAAGTAAACAATGAAAGGGACCGGTTTACTCCGTCGGAGTTTACTTCACACTTTAAAACCGAATAAATCGTCTTATATAGTCAGAAATTAAATAGATTAAACATCTCTGACCTTTACCATGCCCCTGGGATACTTTTTAAAATGCCAGAAGCTGTCGGAGCGGACCTCTTACCGGATTTGAGATACCCTGACATTTATAATTTTCTTATTAATGTTCCCTCGTCCCATTTGATTGAGTTTTCTGACAATAACAAGAGCGTAGCTGCGGGCAACTGCCTGCCAAGATGGCGCCATTCGATTTGAACTGTTGCATGCCGGGAGAAGTGACGTCAACTCCCGGAGCTCTATTTAAGGATGGTTTCTCCTTTTTGACATAGATAGCTTCCTTAACTCCTCTCTCAAACCATCTATCTTCTCTGTCCAGAATGTGGACTCTGTCATCTTCAAAGGTGTGTCCCTTGTCCTTTAGGTGTAGGTGGACTGCAGAGTCTTGGCCTGAAGAGGTGACTCTCTCTCTTTCTGTGTGTTGGGCCATGCCATAGGGCTTTACATAATGGTTTTAGCTTATAGCACTGGTGCTACAAAGGTTGCAGGTTTTGTAGCACAGAACACACACTGACAAACACCAGTAGTGCATAATGGAAACACAATAGCAACAAGCAACCACTGAAGCAAATTCCTGGTAATGCGAGTCTCACTCATGTACTTGGCAATAAAGCTGATTCTGATTTTGAAATATCTCCAGACATGATTGTCAGTGTAAATAAAAAACATTTTCATTTATCCAAATTAGTGTATGTAGTGTTGTTCATTGCAGAGGTTTGTCCTCAACAGTATAGACATTGAAGAGGAGACACCGCACCGACCGCTACTGCCTATGGCGGCTGCATTTGCAGGGTCTACTTTTTATAAAGTCTTTGGTTAACAGGATGTTCTAGCTAAAGGCTTTAGCTGACTTTAACGTTCATTAGGCAAAATATGAGCGAGTTCAGGTTACGGTCACAAAAAAACGATAGAGTTGGCAAAACGATCGTTCAGTGAACTCGTTCGAATGTGACGTGCTGACATGGATGCAGCTGTGAAGACGTTGGGTTTGCTTCAGGGAAAATTTATTTTTAAGAAGCTTCCCAATGGAAACCTCGACAAGATTACTGTAGGAGTTCTTCCAGTCTCAAGTACCACCTAAACGCAAAGCATCCCTTAGCTAATGCGGAAGATGCCGGGACAAGCACTGGCGTAGGGTGAATGAGGGAGTAACTTAACCGCTTTATTAATATTAAGCACTGTTATCGCATATCACAGGTTTTCCTAATATCGTGCAGCCCTAGCTGCAGCCATTGCAAGTTAGATGGAGCAACACAATATATACACGCTGTACATGCCCCTGCAGTGTGTAATAAACTTTTGGTAGACCATCACTAGCTACGTTTACATGGGCACAAGTAATCAGAATGAACGCCCTATCGGATCAAAAATTCGTCATGTAAACATGTCAATCGGAATATTCTGATCCGATTCTGCCTGATCCGAATGGAATTTCATTCCGATTGAGAGAGGTGGTTTTGTCCGATCGTCAATCTAATTGGCGTCCATGTACACAGCCATTCGGATTGTTGGGGTAAAATAATGCCCACTGCGCATGTGTGCAACTTCAGCGTGCCCTCTTTTCGCCTCTGCGCATGCTCAGGACAGATCGAAAACATGGCGGGCGGTAAACAGAAGTGGTCTGTTGCAGACGCTATTTTTTACTGGAAATACTACGGGAGCTCAATATTACTGAACGTCTCGATGGCCGAACGGCTAAAAATGCCGAGGTATACACTCAAGTGCATCTAAAGATGCAGGAAGCGGGAATTCACAGAAGCTAGAGAATAAGCAAATAAAATGCAAGGGAAAAGATGAGCGGACAAGATGGCGTTTGTTTACAATATCTCTTCCGGGAAAGACAAGTCTGCGCATGCGCAAGCTATGGTGCGTGCATCGCGGCGTGATCGGATCATTCCAGTTGGTGTCCATTTAAACAGAGATTTGGGATTTCCGATCAACCAAGATTTGAATCGGATTGGGGAAATTTGGCGCATGTAAACGTAGCCACTGTTGTGTATTACTGATGATTGAAACAACAGACTTAAAACATCCAGGATCAGACTGTCAGCATTCTGGGCTGGGCTGGCGAAGTGACTGTGAGCAAATGCATAAATAAGTGAGTTATAAGACAAAGTGCAATGCTGTCCACAAGTCTCAAACTCCTGGGACTGGGTATGAGCCTTTTCCAGCCTTCTGGTAAAGATTCAAATGTTACCTAACAACAGTGTTGTGTGTTTCAGGAGCTGCAGAAAGGCAAAACACAGAGGCAGGGGCATCACTCGATCTGTCAGAGAGGGGTCAATTTTCTCAAGATCTCCCATTTCACTGCCCTCATGGATGAACATTATGCACTGGTAAAACAGTTTTTTGCATTCTCATACTCTCCTTCTGCACATATAATCATGCGTTTTCATGTTTTGTTTCAGTTTGTCACAAGGAAGGAGAAGGAGACAGACATGCTAGAGGATGGTTGTTCTATTATGTTCTAACATAGTATAGCTTTAAATATAGGCAGGGGTAGCGGCCGCAAGGCATTATGGGGGTGAGTTCGGGGTTGTTTTATTGTGTTTTTGTGGTGTTCTGGGGGTTATACAGTGCGGGATCATGTTAATGTTGTTTAGTTTTAGTTAGTGTTTCATGGTGTCATTTTTAGTTGGTGCCAGTCGGCACCATAAGTTACGTTTGCATGTGGGGAAGGGAAGAGGGGAGCCGTTCAGCGAATAAATGTCGTTGACTTGCTGCTGGTGTCTCCTTGGCTACCGCTGCATCCACTCCCCGCTAGGCGGCGACAGAGGCCGTCACAATATTGTGGAAAAAAACAACAAAGTGGTTCTCTTGCATTTGTCTAAAAACCTCCGCCAATAACACGTTTCGAACCGAAAGCAACCTCTGGACTATCCGGTTGTCAGTCTCACTGAACCTCCGCACTTCCGTGGGTCCTCCACTCATTACACACTCACATATTTAGCAACAGAACACCACTAGTGTGAGAGGTTCATGTGTTCCCTGAACAAAAAAAAAATGAATGTAAGTGAATGGGGCTATAAAAGTTATTTTCTGCTCCGCTTTGCCTTACACCCTGAATCAATCACATGTTCTACTTCAATTTAAAGGTCCCATGTGGGATATTCATAGAAATCATGGTAAGAATTGCGACTCTTTAGCGCCATGCAGTTCAGAGTAAGTATTGCAGCTACGGTGGCCCACTCAAAAAGGCAACAACTCCAGCGTTCACTCCAGCCATCTGGTTCGTTTTTTATAAAAAGCATGAGATTGATTTATTTACAATCTCTGTAGCCTAACCCACACAAAGCATATAACTACTCCACCAGTTAAAAACATTTTTAATGACTGTTCAGTCTTAAAGCATAATGCCACACATACCCCCCCCACCACCACCCACCCCCCTTAGTCAGCAAGCATCACAGCTGTAAACATTTCTAAGGGAAACACTGCTGTTAGCTGTTATATCATCCTACCAGTCCTGAAGGAAGCTAGCATAGCTACCTGTCACCGATTCACACATGGAGGAGGGGTGGCATCAGCTGTGGCGTCCGGTGTCATATGGATCAGAACAGCAGAGTAAACAAGCGTCTGCCGGTTAGCCATCAGCTGATCGTGGCACACTGTGTGCGCCGCAGTGAAGATCGAGATGAAGCTAACATCAACCACTGGCTGTTTAGCGATCGGATAGCCGATGAGGTTTGGCTGGAGCCGGGGACACGCTGTGGAAATATAGTAATTAATGCTAACGTAGCCACCGGCTAGCGGACGACCGCTGAAGCGTGTTGGGAGAGACACGGCAGGCTGCGGTAAGAGAGGAGACTTTAATAGAAGGAACTTTCTTGAAGAAGCGCGCGTCGGCTCCTCAGAGGGAGGGGGTGCGTGTGGCATTATGCATTAAGACTGAACAGTTTATAAAAAAACGAACCAGATGGCTGGAGTGAACGCTGGAGTTGTTGCCTTTTTGAGTGGGCCACCGTAGCTGCAATACTTACTCTGAACTGCATGGCGCTAAAGAGTCGCAATTTTTACCATGATTTCTATGAATATCCCACATGGGACCTTTAAAAACTCAGAAAGAAGACTGGTACCGTTTCCTTTTACTTGATAATGTCTTGTTTTTTACTTGGTAATAAAGCGGTATTTTACTGGTAATCATTTTTAAAAGGTTACATACAAGCTATACAATTTTAACTGGGTTACCTGGTAATAATTGTTTCAAAACTTAGTAACAAGACTGTTTTTAACTGTTTTATTTAAATTTTTTTAATTACACAGGCAAAATCTTCAACTTTTGCTGCTGTAAAAACTCATGCCGTTCTGCATAATTGTATAAACTTGTCCAAACAAAAGAATCAGCCACAAAAAATCAGCTAAGAAGAAAAAAATTGAGATTTTTGTTTCCAAACCAACTTCTTTTCAGCTTCTGTGACCTTTTGTGATTAAAGGGCCAATAACTTTTTCTTATATCAGACCATTCTTGTGCTTGTGGGTCCAGCATAAACAAATGATTTATATGAGTTTTCCAATTGTTAAACTGTCGGCCACAGGGCTTCACTTCCTGTCATCTCGTGATGGGGAGCGTTGTATCCGTCTAAAGGTTCACCAGCGTGTATTGTAGAGAAATGACTAATGATGCATCTTTTATATGGGACATTAAAATTTCAAAAGATCTGTTCTCTTTCTTTATTCAGAGACTCAAGGAAAAATAACAAGGCTCAATAATGGATGAGACAAAGGTTTGCTAAGAAAAGGGAGCCAGTGTGGTGCAACTGAGCTGAGGGGAAAGAGAGATGAAGTAAGGCGAGGTCTGATGTCTGGATGAAAATACTCAAAAGATGGAGGGAGGCTGAGAGACAGAAGTAGCCGCCAAAGAGAGGTGTTTTCTGACAGGAAGTGGATGGAGGAATGTGTGGGTGTTCTGACCTGCTGCTTTTGTCCACAGGTATACACAGCTGGCTGCTCCTGGCGCTCCTTATTTGTCGTCCAGGCACAGCAAACATGGTCTGACCTGTCTCACAATGACGAACATCACATCAGTACAAACAAGGCAGTCATCACTTTATTGCAGCAGGGCATGCTTGTCATTACAAGAGATCCTTCACTGGTCAAGAGGCTGTTTGTGGCAGAAATGTTAAAGAAGCAGAAACGCCACATAAGTAACATTCCAGAAGATTAACGCAGCTAGATGGAGAGCTCTGTTGGGCTGCGTTTAGCATGCAGGCCATTACCTAAATGATGGATCAGAATTACTTAAATTGCCTCACGTAATTTAATTTGTGTGGGAGTTTGTCACAACCAAAAGATGAATAAAAAGGGCTTTCATAGCAAACTGATAGCTCCAATACCAAAACATTTATAAACATTTACACTGTTATTGTGGCAGAAATGTAAAGAAAGTACTGTAGGACTAACCCTGGATGCTCTGGATTCTACATAGCTGATGCAAGTGATCAACAACCAAATCCCTCATAAATACCTGTAATAAAAAAACTGATGGTTTAAATGGTATTAAAGTGATTTTCACAAGAACCTCAAGGAAGTTTCAGAAATTGGAGTCATTTTAGGATGACACCAATATCCTTTGATCTCAGCTGCGTCCTGTAGGATGTGATCTCTATTTCTACAAACAGAAGCCAATCAGTCATAAAGCTAGATCTAAAATGAGCAAAGTCCTCAAGAAAAAAATAAAAGACAAGAAACTTTTTGATCAATTAATTACCTCATCTAATAATTTAAACTAGTGTATTATATATTAGTGCTGCCAGGTGTGTTCTAGTCACAGGTGTCTACGTTCATGCACACTACTCATGTCTGTAGAATAGAATAGAATAGAATAGAATAGAATAGAATAGAATAGAATAGAATAGAATAGAAAATCTCTTAACTGTCCCTCAGTGAGGAATCTTGGTTGTCTGTAAAAGTCCAACATGAACAGTGTAAAATAATAAATATGTGTTGCTTTATTCTTATTGTTCTAGAACTGGGGTGACCAAACTTTTCAAGACAAAGGCCAAAACTATCACGTTAATGGTCTTTGTGATTGTTTTTTTATTTGACAAATGTACTTTATGGTCATTTCTTAAATTTGCACTCAACATACTGTAGGTCTAAATATCTGACCATAAATATGGTACAAAGTGTTGCTCAATCAGTAGTCTAAATTCATTATTCGAGAAATGCATGTGGAGGTTTTACACAGGAACACAATTTCTTTAAGATTTGCTATCAAACTTTGTACTATTATTTTATTAACTCTCTTTAAACTAAACAAATGTAGATTTCTTTAGATGTTTAAACCACAAAATCCCATTACATTACATGAATTTAGAAAAACAAGACTGAGTGCGCTACGTGGCATCAGGAAGTTCTAAGAACAAACGTGAATAGAAGTGTGAGTTATTGTATAACATCTATTCTATTTTCTACCTAAGAGTGGTTTTACCAAGAGTTTTCTCAGGTTGCCATCTAGTGGTGCGTAACAAGACACACACTGGTTCTGACAAACTCTTTTGTAAAGAAAATAAGAATGTTGTGAAGAAAAAAACTAACTTTATCACATGGAAAATCATTCTAACACGGGCAGTTTTTATGTTCCTATGAGCCTCACTGGCTTCATCCCAGCAAACAAGCCGTTGCCTCATTAGCTTGTCTTTTATTAAGATGTCATAATCTCATTTGAAGGTATCCATCCACACAAATAAGTAGATCTGTCTTCTGCTCTGCAGCATTAAACACACACACACATGCACGCACACACACACACACTTTAGACATGGCTCATTAGCGTGGTTCAGGGTGTTATCTGTGTAATGAGAGCAGTGTAAATATTTAGTTAACATGAAGGGAGAATTTCTGAGGAAGACCGACTCCTGCCAGCACACCAGTATCTCCATTTCCCCAAATTCCTGTGAGGAGACAGCTTTATCAGTGCGCTGTGGAACATGATGTTACAGGAGCATCTTCATGAAACCATCAACAAAGACTGAAGTCAGAAATAACGAGTGGATCTGTCACCTTCCTATCCTGTTGGTGGCTGCAGACTCTGTTCACTTACAAAAGAAAGAAATGTCTAAACATGTGCAGCCGATTCAAAAAGGCTGGATGATGATAAAATTAGAAACACACCCCTACACGTCCCCTTTCTGCAATCAACAAATTCCAACACCAGTTAGCATCAGTTAGCATCCCCCCTCCACGCCCCCATTCAACAAGCCCTCTCATTGTGTTGATTTTGTCCCCCCTCCAGCTCTCATTTGGGTGTTTTATCTTTTGTTTGCTGTTGGGTTTTTATTCTCAGCGGCTCGAGGAGGCAAAGTGTTGGCATCGGCTCAGTTTGATATGCTGTTGCAGATGAAAAGTGCCAGTGGGGGGAAAAAGAAACAAGGGCGTTGCAGAAATATAAAAACAGTCCCCTACAATCATAATGAAAATACATAAATATGAGTTCTCTTGGCAGAGAGGGAAAGTGCCAGTGTCAGTATTGTGATGATAAACAGTGCGTGAGAGTGTGTTTGTGTGCCACAACAGGGGTCACCTCTGTGATAGTGGAGCCAAAGTTTTAACTGGGAAGGACAAAAGTCTGTTAAATTGTAAAGAAATCAAACGCCCGCTCAGCTGTAGAGGCTGTAGCTCCAGCAGGCTGCTGATTATGTGGTGTTATTAACACTGAGACACTGGGATGTGGAGAATAAAAGAAATAAAAGATTTCATCAACAACGTACAGAAGCAGAGAAAGAACGTGCATAGAAAATGTTTTTATGGTCTCATCCAAAAAAAGGAGGATAATGTTGCTGATCTGATCAATTAGAACCTCGAGTTTTGTTTTGTTAGAGACTCAGATATACACAAGCTATTTAAGCTCTGTATCTATAGAATTAGGTGAGTGGGTAGATTTTTATCTGCGTTGATGTTGACTAGCTATAGCAGCCATCTTGAATGAAGTTAACTCCAAAGGTTAAAGGGATACTATGCAGTTTCGGCTTGCTTTTAGCACCCCCTAGTGTTTGTTAGTGAAACCAAAAGTGAAACTTATCTCCTCGCTGTGCGTTCGTCTTTTAACACCTTAATCTAACTGCTGAAATGTCTCCTCAGCCTTCATTAGTGTCTACAGGAGCGGTTCATCACTAAATCAAACAAATCAGCTGTGTTCATGATCTAAAACATGCAGGAAAGATGCTGGAAGCAGACTGCAGCACCACCATGTGAGCTCCACTCCATTCCACAGCTCCATCTACCAGCAGGGACCGGAGTGGCACTCTGAAGTTGCAAGTGTGGTATTCTGGCCACAGAGGGAGGTGGGGGTCTGAGTGACATTTCATTCACCCTGTAAAGGGTCATTTTAGCACAAACTGGCTCAAGAAAATGATTTAAAAACATGAAAAAGTTGCATAGTATGGGTTTAATAAGCTGTTCTTTTATATCCAATTACTTCATGAGCATTCCAATAAAATCTGTTGCATCAGATATTTCACTCACACTAAAGGCAAACAGAAACATTAATGCAAACAAGCAATATTTAGGAAAGAAAGATGCATTTTTTAAATTCTCTAGTTAAAACTATGTATAAACAACGCCCGCATCACTGCAGACACAGCACCAATCCGCCTATCAATCTCCTGCTCCATCTTTCCCTCACTCTAGAACAAGACCCAGAGATACTTAAACTCCTCCACTTGGGGCAGGACTCCATCCCTGACCTGGAGAATCACTGTCTTTCAGTTTAATTCATAGTTTTTAATAATCAAATCGTTAAAAATAAGATAGTATGAATACAATTGAATTGGTTTGGGACATTTAGTGCTTGGATTTAAGCTCCCTATACATGACGTGTGACGTAAATAAAAGAAAGAGATGGCCAAAAAAGTGAGTTCTGGGAAAGGGTGGTGGCTAGAGAGACACCAGGGACAGAATCTTATCGAGAATGGCTCCATTGTGGGTCGAAACTTCCAGAAATGTCTGAACTGCAAACAGAGTGTTTGCCGTTCCAAATAACTAATCAACAACTAGTGGCAACCGTGGTGTGCACATATAAAGACAATCAGCTGAACAAACAGGCGCAGGCACGTGTACACAGCCTGCTCGGAAAACAACAAACCTCCCAACGACCCAGCCTTATCTCAACACACAGCCTCGCTCTTTCTGGCATTCGCTCACTCTTTCCCTCTCAAACATGCAAATGCACACGGGCCTATCTTTCATCCAAAATTTCAAGAAAGCAAATCTCTTTTCCTCTCATCCTCCACCAATCATTCTTCTCACAGGAATTGTTCCCGTTTTTGCCTCAGCCTCCAAAATCTCCGTTTTTCAGGCCAGAACTCACCAGTTTATTGTCAAACCAGCCCTTTGCAATCTTAGTTAAGCAGACTGCTTCTCTTTAAAAAAAATCAAGTTTATTCCCAAAAGCACAAAGTTAAGCTCAGAACAGTTTAGTCAGTAAATAAAGTCAGATAAGCAGCATTCCTAGACATCGATGATTATTATAGTTTCTACTTATTTTTATATTCTGCTTTGATTTTTCTGTACAGGAACAGGTTTAGGTTGTAGAAGGTCAATAGAATAATAAACACGCCTAAATTTGAGCTGTTTTCTGTGAGATCAGACGGTTAGTGATCACAGAAATGATCTTCCAAAACATTTTAAACATTTAAAGCTCTAAGAAATGGACTTTATCACATAAAACAGGTGAGTAATTTAATCACATCTCTATTTAAGACAACCGGTCTTTGATGGAAGAGGATGTACCATTCCCAAGTTTTCCTGAGCTGCAGTCTACTCTTAGATTATACTGATCCCTTGTGGCCAAATGGAGAACTGCATCACTGCAGAGAAGGGACTTTTTTTATTTTTATTCATACAAGATGTGTTTAGTCTTTAATATGAGGTGACTGAAGAAAAAACAAGTAAAATATTAACTAGATAATAGGTTTGGGTGGAAATATGTCCTTTGAGGCTGATATTCTGAATGTTCCAGCAGTTTTCCTACTCTAACACAGCTTTATTAATGGAAGAAGCAGAATAACTCAAAAAACAAAATACTTACAACCGTTTATTTTCAACTAGTGTGTTTATTATTGAATACTTTGTCCCATTACTGAAATGGTATTCTCTGACCATTATAATTATTTGAAGCATTCCTTTTAATGATTACCTGTTTCCTGCATGCCAAAAACACCAGCATATTTAGCTAGACTGTCATAAAGTAGCCAAAACCCTTTGAGGTAAGAGGGTAAATAATGAAATATGTTGTTTAAGGTGTCATATTTACAGCTTTTTCATCACTTTTACCATTTCTTGAGATGGGACGATGCACTTCTTATGTTAGTTACATTACCTTTGTGCTACCACCAGGGGCGTAGCACTAAATTCTGGGCCCTGAGTGTAAATCTTCTTGGTGGGCACCCTTCTTTAAGATCATAATCTATCACATGGTATATGACAAAGTTAACACATTTAATGGGCAGCAGTAGCTCAGGAGGTAGAGTGGGTTGTTCAGTAATCGGAAGGTTGCAGGTTCAATCCCGGCTCCTGCCAGAGAATGCTGCTGTGTGTCCTTGGGCAAGATGAAACAAGAGATGGGGTGAAGAACTGGGTTATTAGCAGTAATGAGGGTGTTGTTCTAGGTGGTTTGTGACAAACAAGCTGAGCTGAAAGGCAAAGCTGCACAGGTTCATTTATATTTACATTCCACCTCTTCCATTTTTCACAGGATCTGAATCACGACCAAAGGAAAGAGACCCAACTGGCTGATGAGCTTGTTCCATAAGGTGGCCAGGTTCAGCCAAAGGGAAAAGGTTAGGAGCTCCATCCTCCTGGAGGAGCTCAGAGTAGAGCTGCTGTCTTTAAAAAGAGATGTCCTCCTCAAAAGCAGCTAGAGGTGGCTCAGTAATCTGATAGGATGCCTGAAGTCAAAACAAGAACTACTGTGCCTCCAGTACTTGATGTCAGAGAGGGAACAATTATGGTCTTTAGAAGTTTTTTTTTAAGTATCTAAGGAACATTTAACATTTAAGATCATTTTTATATGTCACACTTACATATTTTAAAGTCTATGTCCTTGTTGCCTTTTACAATTAGCTTTACTGAAATACAGACTTGAATCATTGAATTATTTTACTTGAGTTTTTGCTCAGTTTTCCCAAAACATCCCTGCACAAACATTATTTTAGTTGCTTTTAGCAAATTTACAAATTAGCCAGAATTTTTTAAAAATTCCATGTTGTATGTAGTTCAGAGTTCACTCTTCTTTTCACTCCACTATTGAAAGATGTAATTATTTCAGTTTGAAAATACATAAAGCATCTTTCTTTCCACCGCGTGACTACAATAATTGCTTAAGTCTGCATCCTACATCATTCTCTTCTGTCTCGGATCCAGCCGTGGGTGCAAACCCATGAGTGACTGACACCAAGGCAGCAGCAGATAAAGACAATGTGTTCAATAAAAGAAACACAAAGAATCGTTAAAACTTCTGTATATCAGGAAATCAGCAGCAGCATTTGAACCTGCAACCTTCTCACTGTGAAGCAGCAGTGCCACAGAAAGCTACCAAATGTGACTCAATGCAGCTCAAGTCAAAGACTAAATCTACACAAGATGGTGACAAGACTACTTTTCTTGTCCTGTCCTGTTTTGTTTTTTGTTTTGTTTCTTTGAAGCTTTTTCTAATCTGAGAAGAATCTGATAATCCATATTAGAGCAGGGATCTCAAACTCCAGTTCTTGAAGGCCACTGACTTTTAGATGCTGACCTGCTCCAACACACCTTATTTAAATCATTGTAATCAATTAAACCCAATTTAAGAATGAAAATTTGTGTTGGAGCAATGAAACAACTTTAACACGAAGGGCAACAGAAGGACTAGAGGTTTAGACCCTTATGTTACTTCAAAGTGAGATTACTTAAAGTTCATGAAAAACTTAATTTTACAGTTGGTCAAAGGAGCACTCAGCAGAAAACGTGTGGTCATTTAGATTTAAGGTGCTACTACTCAGAAATCCAGAGTAGAGAACAGAGATGTATAAATAATAATAATAATAATAATAATAATAATAATAATAATAATAATAATAATAATAATAATAATAATAATAATAGAGGAAAGTAACAGTAGAAGCACTGAAGAAAATAAAAAACAGGGCATCAGCACAGACATTAATCATCACCCTCTCTACATTATAGAATAAGGTTGATTTATTTTTGCTGACTTATTTCAGATGGATTACAGCTGACTATTTCACTTGTGTTTGATTTGTGATTTTGCTTCAGACATGAGTTTTGACCCTATATTGTCTAATCCAGGGCCATTTCCTGTATGTTTTAGATCTTCCAGCTGATGGTTAAATATTTAAGGTCAGGCCCTGCATGCCTACAGAAGCCTGTTAATCACCTATTGATTCAAGACAAGTGCTCTAGAGCAGAGAAACAAGCAGGATAGTGCAGAACACTGTTTAACAAGCAGGTTTGACACAAATAAGATGTAATGCTGGAGGAGTGGCAGGATGTTCTTTATTCTCTTGCTCTTGTTACATTTGCTTCCAACACACCTGGATTGTTTTACTGACGTGTCCTAAATAAATCATGTTCTTCGTTTTATTCCCATAAGATAATAGTTAATAGTTTGATACCGTTGCATAACCACATGAAACACGCCAGCACACTAGTGCTGAGAGCCGGGTATTAAGTGTGTGTGTGTGTGGGGGGGGGGGTTATCCAGCTCTAACACACGCATGTCATGACGCTCTGCGCAGCGCTGCTTGTCTTTCGCTCTGATGTTTCGTCACTCGCTCGGATGTTGACGCAGCGTTTACCCAGAAGGTGTGTGTCACTGTTTGCGGACGCGCGCATCTCTGCGTCTGCCATCTGTGCGCCCCGCCCTCCGCGCCTCGCAGCGTCGCTGGCAGCCAGGCAGCACCACAGAGACTCAAATCCCCGCTGGAGCGGAGGCTGTGGTGGTTTCTGATTGGGTAATTGCGTTCGGATGCTTTAAACCGTAAGCGTGCATCACCGTGTTTGTGAGCGCGGCTCCGTTAAGGCGTGTAGCTGTTGCTGTCTCTCTTTTGGACCGTGAAGGAGACGCGAGCATCATGAGTGTCAGGCTGTAGCGCAGGTGAATCCGGTTCTTTCCGAGGCGGAAATTTTCCAAGGGCACCAAAATGCGGCAGCGATGAGCACGTCTGACGGCTGATCAGGCTTTGAGTTTCCAGAGTCACATCCAGATCTCCTCAGCGGCTGGCTTTAGGGACGCCACGTCATGAGCTGATGCGCCCGACAGATGTTTAGCAGCTGCACGAACAGTGTGATCCAGCTGATGATTCTCTGAAGAAGAAGAAAAAACCCAGAGGTGTCGTGAATGTTTGCTCCTCGCAGAATCCATTTAGAGTTCGGGCTTGCTTAAGATGATACCTGGATCTGCCGCATCAATGTTGCCGTCTGCAGAAGCTGCCAAACTGTACCAGACCAATTACGTCCGCAACTCCCGTGTCATCGGACTTCTGTGGGCCATTTTCACCATCCTGTTCGGGATCGTTAACGTGACCATCTTCTCGCAGCCCTATTGGATCGGGGATGGCATGGACACGCCGCAGGCCGGCTACTTCGGCCTTTTCCACTACTGCGTCGGGGACGGACACTCCAGAGACCTGGTCTGCCAGGGCAGCTTCACCGAGTTCTCCGCGATCCCCTCCGGTGCGTTCAAGGCCGCCTCCTTCTTCATCGGAATGTCCATGATGCTGGTGGTCACCTGCATTGGCTGCTTCAGCCTCTTCTTCCTCCTCAGCACCTCCACCGTGTACAAAATCTGCGGCTGGATGCAGGCAGCTTCAGGTAGGCTAAGAGGACTTGCTGTCATGTTTAAATATGAACCTCGTCGTTTTAGTTCAAAACCAAAATGATTTGTTTCTTTTAGGATTTAAATCTCTGATATGTTCAAATGTATGAATTCAATAAGCTTGACTTTGAGCTGATTAAATAAATGTAAACAGTATAACTCTAAACTCACTATCCTGCATGTTTCTTTGCTCTAACACACCTGATTTGAATCAATGAGTGATTAACAGACTTTTAATTCAACCATTGAATCAGGTGTGTTGGATCAGGGAAGCAACTTGAAGAATAATGGCTCATGAGGGTCTGAGACAGAAAACTGTGGAAAAACACAAATTATTAAGTCTCAGAGAGTTTAAACTACTAAAATAGTTGCTATTTCAAATGGAAACAAGAAACCTCCCAGCTAATTTATTAAAACCTTTAGTTTTTTCTTATCTTTCAACCATCTTTGTAACACAGATCCATTTCCAAGTCTAACATAGATACACCCTGTCATTTTCTGCATAATTAATGTAATAACTCTACATATCAAGTTATAACAGGGATATAAATAAAATGCAAAATGAGCAAACATCTGACAGTTTACCATGACAGCAGATTCTAGGATCTGTTTACACCTTGTCTGCTGAGCAGATGGAGCTGTCCGTGGTGCTGAAATGTCCCTCGCACAGTAACAAAAGGCTTAAATACTCTAAGAGGTTAAATTAGTCACTTTGTAACTTAGGTCTTAATAGTGTCTTACAATGTTTCTCATCTTGTTGCCTGCATGTTTATTCAAAGTATGAAAAACTACTGCAGGAAGGTTAAATACTAGTAACTTGTTACTAAAATGACATTGGTTTGACTCATCCATCATGCTCTTGTTTTGGAAAATAGATTTTCCAGTATCGAAATAATGTTCATTGTGCCACAATCAAATAGATAGAAAAAATGGTTTCTTCTGGTAGGCACAGGGTATTAGTAAGAGAAAGTTTGTATAAATCTCTTCTACCTGCCAACAGTTTCGACTTCTGGCTGAAGTCTTCTTCATGGACAGCCCATGCCTACCAGAAGAAATCATTTTTTCTATAGATTTTCCAGTAGATTTTGTTTAAGTTTGTTTAAACATGTGGTGCGGTGTGCATTTCAAACAAGTTACTTTGTGCATTTTCATCCATGTTCAGTCCTTGGGGATAAAAGGGGTCTGGAACCTGCAGCGCTGGAGTCCATTGTGGCTCCCCAGCACCTTTGAAGTGGTGCTTTTGTAACTTTAATTGCGTGTTTTAATTAAAACTGACCTCAGGTAAGCATTTTAGCAACTTTCCCATCCAAATTTCTTGCAATACTCACAATGATGCCAACTGCACAAGTAGGTTGGTTGCTTTATTCTGCAGATGTAGTGGTTTGGGGAAGGTTGAAACCATTATTTTAGATGGCTAGTCAGGCTAGGTTCAGGTACATGTTAAGTCATAAACATCTCAACATATAGGTCCATGAGAGGTGAGGCAAGAGGCAAAGTTGAAATAGGGAGGTGAGAAGAGACAAAAACCTGGACATACGTGAACTTGGATAAAACGTTTGGAATGCTGAGGCAAGGCTGAAGAGGATCTGGGAAAGAGACATGGAGAATGGATGCTGTGGATGATCATGATTAGAGCTGAGAGTCTGCAGATGATCTGGCAGGATCTCAGTATATTGGGAGAGAAGCTATGGGTGTGGCAGTGTCAAAAAGTGCTTGAACTAGAGTTTGGCAAAGGTGCAAGAATCCTGTTCGAGTTAATCTTGCTCCCCACTTTAGACGGCAACACATCTGCACAGTTCTGGAAAAGAAAATGAACCTTTCTTGTGTAGTTCTCTCTTTTTGCCTAAAACAAACATAAAAAAACATTCCAAATGTATCCTGCTGATTGTGTGTAGAGAAAAAAATGAAACAATCTGAACTGCTTTATTTTCATTGGAACAGTTCCATAGATGTGTCTTATGGCCCCCTGTAAAGGTAGCACCTCTTCTCTCTGTATGTTGTTTTTGCAATGTTTCTTATATAAATCATACAGTCACTTTATTATGCAAAAACATTACATATGCATCAATATTTCTGCTGGAATACACGTTAGTCTGTTACTTTATGCCTAATTTATATTTCAGGCATGTCTGATTTTGAGTTTGTTATATAAGCAAAGTTGGTATTTACAGTTCAGCCTAATCTGAGATATAATCTTCATCAGATTATTGTATAATCTTCAGTTTGTTCTCATTTGTTTGGTTTTCATGTTTGTCAGAGGTGGATGTTGGCAGAGGTCAGTGGATTAGCCGCTGTCGTCATGACTGCATCATCTGAAGGCTCCAAACATGGCCAAACATCAGTACTTTGGCTCCCTATTCCCAACAAACACAAATGAGGGGGAATTATTTGGAACAGCTCCAGCTGAGTGTGTTATGTTGGGCTGAATTAACGCAATAAGCCTGCTTAATGAGGAGACCGCTGGGCTTTGTGTTCTGCTGTGAGGAGATGAAAGAGAAAGCCAAGAGAAGAGACCCTGGTCATGGCAATCTGGTGCAAGGATCCCTAATGAGCAAGCTCGGCTGATTAGAGCTGTCAAACGTTATTACACTTAGCTGACGGTTCCACTCAGGCTGTGTCTGGCTCAGTCTGGGGGAGACAGGTGGCCCACCAACGCCCACACACTGTTATTTGGAAACAGAGGTACAAATTATCAGCCTGATAGAGATAAAAGACACGTCAGATTGAGTGTGCCGTGCAAAAATAGAACATTTTCATGCTCTATTTTATTTTTTTTGAGTTTTTCACCTTGGGAACACAGTGCATGGCGTTTGTCACATCTTCTATGGTTAAAACAAACTGAAATAAAAACTGACTGAGGGTCAGAGTTAGCTTGCTGTCACCCATCCTGCTGCTAGCCTGGTTGGAGGACAAAAATGACACGGTCAGTATTCAGAGCACTGCTCTCTGCTACATGGCATCAATCTCTCTTCCTGTCTCTGCGAGCGCTATCGGCTCTGCCTTATACTTTTCTCACATACTTTTCCACTATTTGATAGAAAAGGAAAAGTCGGCGGTATTAAAATTACGGTAAATTTTCACCAAGTGTGTTTATTTAAAGCTTAAAGGACAAACTGATGCAGAAAAACATGGAAAATAAAGCAAACGACTGGTAGAACTGCACCAAACTAATATGCTTATTTGCACTTTAATATTTTTTATGTTTGGAATTGTAAAACTGCAACTTGTTTAGAAAAAACTTAGTTTGAGACAAAATGATAATAAGAGCCCTACTGTGACTGACCATTTTGCAAGTTTTGCTACATCCTTCATAAATTCCCTCAAATGACTGGACAGTGGCAGATAAATATTCTGTTGTGTTTTTTCCTCCAGTGGGAACTTGCATGTCTTTAAATCTCTGGTTAAAAAGTTGAATGATTGATGAAGTGGCTAACTTCCAAGTCTCATTAAAGATTTCCAAATGTGTGGCGAAATCGTGTCCTAAAAGGACTTGGATTCAGTTTTTTAGCTTCTTCTCTGCATCTGCACAGGTTCATGGCATATAGAGCTGAACACAGCACGCTACATGATTTATATTTACCTTTGCATCATCTTTTTCCTCTTTGTATCCCGTCTTATTTAGCCTGCTGTACATTTTGAGCTTTCTTTTTCCCTCTCAGTTTTCCTTCCTGTGACTTCTGCACTCCCACAGCCTGTGATTAACCACTAACACAGGATCACTTATGATTACTTCTCTGTTTTCTTCCTTTTCTTCTGGCAAAAGATTTGATTCAGATTTTAGAGGCACACAAAATGTCAAAAATGACACATTTTATTTGAAAACCACCTTTGAAAACACCCAAGGACACTCTAAAAAGAGATAAAAAATCTAACCTAACCCCATTTAAACATTCTCTGTATCACATATGATGTGTTTAATAGTCCATATTTTGGAATAATTAAACAATCTGAAATAAATTCATTAGTTTTTTGTACCTATATATTATTCAACATATGTGCAGTGTATCCTGCTGGAGGATTATGTTCGTATTGTGCAAAGCCATCAGTTTGTGAGTTTTGTTTTTATGCAGACAGCTACTGAGAGAACAACATTAATTATATCATATCATAATATACCATAAGTTCCAATTATTCTACAAAATAAAGACTTTTGCACATTCCAGTTCTTCATTAGTGTGATTTATTTAATGGTAAACAAAAAAAGAATAATTTTTTATGCTGTTTGAGGAAAACAGAACCACACAGTCAGGTCTGTATGCTGTCCAGTGAAAGGAAACCTAAATGATAAGAACCTGAAATAGAATAAAGTTTAAAAAGACTCAGAAATAAATTCACAAGAACTGAAGGCAAACAGAACTGGGAGCTGACTTTAACAGAGGGAAAGGAGAGGACATTTATTGGGATAATGAGTTGTGACTACAGTGGAAATGTGACATCCACTGACTCTAAGTGGTTTCTTTAAACTCAACAACTAAGCATTTCTGATTCAGCTCAGATGGAACATAATCAAGCAGAATCATCCATGATCTGTGACACGATGAGACGGAGCACCAAGAACACACACACGACTATCAAGAGAACAAAGACACAACTTTCTAAAGCACCAGACAAAGTCTGAAGGTTAAAATGAGGTCAACTCAGACGAGAGAGAAGACAGCATGATGCTTTAGGTCAGATTTCCACGTTTCTCTCCAAAATATCATTATATCCGTTTCTCTGAGACTCGTTTTCATTCTGATGATCCATTAGCTCTATTGAGATGCTTTCTCTGAAAGGAGCTTTAAAGCCTCGTTTAACGTAGAGGTGGAGCTCGGCTTGAGAGCAGCAGTCACAGAGCTGCAGCGGAGCCGGAGCTTCTATGGCTTTGCAGAATTAATGCTGCAAATGAGCACTTCTGTGTGGAACCCAGAAGCAGATTAAAGCCTGACTGAGAAGGACACTGACTCTGCTGGCTTTGAATTGCTCAATTATTATTATTTTGATTTGTTTTTATGTTTATGATGTCGTAATCACAGATAGTGGGAGGTAAACTGTCACACCAAACAAAACCCTGTGAATAGCTCAGAAATTTAATGATGTTCTTTTTGGTTCTGATTGTTTTTTCATGGTTTGATTTAAACAAGAAAAAAATGCTAAAGTTTAATCAATGACAGGATTTCATAACAGAATAGTTTAGCTATGTCTAAAACCAAAAGCATCCAGGTGATTAAACGAGCAGAAAGCTGTCTGAAACTACTAGAATGGACTCGGTTTGTGACAGAAGGTTATCCCCAAACCTGCTGGTTATGTTCATGACAGAACCAATCTTATTATCTGAGACAATCTGATGTAACCAGTCACTCACGCTCATAGAGACACAGGGACAAATCTCTAAAGGACATCAGTTCAGATAAGGACAAGGGCTGTCTGCAGCTATTTCACTTAAACAAGTCAATGCTTTCCACTAAACAGCTGTAAAAAAACTGTTTTTCAGAGACTTTGGTGTCATTAGTGGTAGATAACAACAGTGGTGACCCCAAGGGGTGGCCAGGGGGGGCCATGGCCACCCCTGGAAAATTGTTGATGCCCCCCCCCCCCCCCCCCCCCCCCCCCCCCCCCCCCCCCCCCCCCCCCCCCCCCCCCCCCCTCAATAAATCACACTCATGTTCAACATTTGTCATCTTCAATCAAGATACAATGAATTAATTGATTTTAATGAAATTTGAACAAATATTAGTTACCACCACAGAGACAGGATTTTTACTTTTAAAAATGTGTTTCTCTCATTTATTCAATACATTTTCAGTGGTCTCAGCTGGAAGAGAAAGTAGCTTCAGACGACAGGATTTCAAGTCTTATTTCCTGATATTTGGACATCTCTCCTCTGATTGGCTAACAGCAACACGACTCTATCACTGACTGTTTGCTCTGCAACGTTGATGTTTTATCTCCACAAATAACGCAAACCTGGAGGAGCTCTGCTGTGTGGTGGAGTTGCTAATGCTAACGGTTAGCTTCTACCAGCTGAGACGTTCTCTGCTGTTTCCTGGAAGCTAAACCAACAACAGCCTTCCCCGTCACGAGTCAAATAGCCTTAATGTGACCAGTGAAGCTCAGGTCTGAATCAGTTATGACACCAAGATTTCTAACCTGAGTCTTTGTTTTTATTCATCTTAATGAAACTTTAAAAAAAATTGTAATCTTTTTTTTATCCTCTTGGGAATATTACTATTACAAAGGAGAAGGAGGAGAAGTAGAAGTAACTGGATTTTTAAAGTTAAAGAGTCTTTAATCTAACAACATTTTCTCCACCGCACTCATCTATACAGTTTTACTCTCATAATTGGCTTCAGCTAAAATGCTTCTACCTACACAATTAACATATTTAAGCACAAGCAGCAGTTGCGGCTGGAAATAAATCACTGTGTTTGTCAGGTTTACAAACATTTGGTTAACTAGCTGCAGGTTTGATCCCGGCTCCCAGCAGAGAATGCTGCTGTTGTGTCCTTGGGCAAAACAATTAACTCTCCTTGTTTGCTAGTGGTTGTCGGAGAGACTGATGGCACCTGTGCTTGGCAGCGTCGCCTGTGTCAGTGCGCCCTAGGGCAGCTGTGGCTTCACTCTTCTCTGGACTGCCTATACTGCCATATCTAAGTTAATGTGAGGAAGTGAGGGGAAACACCATAAAACCAGCCTACATTCACTAAGTATATTACAAAAACGAGTCATAAGGATGGTTAGCCATGTTGGATACCAAGAACATACCAATAATTTGTAAAATTACAAACCTTAATGTTTATTCCTGTATAGAGTCAATAAAAAACACTGCCTGATAATATTCAAAGTCGGTGCACATAAAGACAAGGGGGATCTGCGAAGGGAATTAAATATAGAACAGCATTATGCACGAACCAAACTTTAAAGTATGTGTATTTCAATCAGTGGTGTTATATTATGGAACAGTATTGAAGAAAAAATCAAAGTATCAATATAGCCCACTACAATTAATAAATATCAAACAAAAGATTGATTTTCTCCAGATACAGGCAAGAGGAAGAGTGATATGTGCTGTGATGTTATTATACTCTGATGATGCAAATCCCTCACACCAGTGGTGTTCTGATGCTAAATACATGAGTGTGTGATGAATGGAGGCGGTTCGGTGAGACCGACACCCAGATGGTCCAATAGGTGCTTTTGGTCCAAAACGTGATATTAGCAAAGGTTTTTAGTCAAATGAGAGAGAACCACTTTATTATTTTTTTGTTTTATTTTATCTCCACAAAATATTTATAGCTACTATGTTGGAACGTTGTTTAGAGGCATGAAAAAATGTTTGGAGCTAGCTTGTTTTGCAGATTTGCCATTGCAGCTTTAATATCATAATATCAAAATAATCATCTGGTTATAGTAGAACACAATGTGTCAGCACCGTACATCAGTAATATCAGTAATGATTATGAAAACCAAGTTATTACATATTTATATAATAAACTATGCACTCCAACCTGTAGGGCAAAATCACTTTTAGTTAGTTTGTCACTCTTGAACCTCGTAGTGTTTGCTGCAGGATCTGGTCGTCAGTTTGAACATTTAAACGCTAAAATAAAACAGTAACTGAATCATTACATATTCCTGTTCTGCAGTCTTTCTTTATCCGCCCTTTGAGCATCCAGCCTGCTCTCCAGCTTCTCCACACCGACGGTCCAGCCAATATTTTTACAGAAGACTCAAAGGTCTCGTTTCATCCCTGCTGCCCTTGCCAGTCTTTATCCTCTGTGGAGGTACAAGCTGCATCTGGACCTGTTACATAAGACTCCAGCCTGACACCCCCCCCCCCCCTGCTCTACTCATTGCAGGTTTTATACTCAGCTTCTCCTCTCTGCACTCTTTCCCTCCACATCCCCAACTCTGCCTTAACCTGGAGAGCTATTTTTGTCTCAGAGGCGCATGTCTCACACCTGTGTTACACTTGCATCACTTGAGCAAAACCACTTGATAATTTAAGAGCACACTGGCCTTCCTTACTAAAAAAAATGGCTTCCTGAGAGGGATTTGCAGCCTGCTGCGCTTTTTTATACCAAATTACATCAGTGTATGATAATGAGGTGTCGGCCAGATGGTCTGTGAGGACAATAAAAGTCAGAAGAAAAATATAAAACACGTTTTAAGATAAATGCATGAACCCAGAAAAGAGCATAAGTGACAAACTAGAAACACATATATGCACTTATAAGCTGCCATTGGAATTAAAACGTCGTTTTCATTTTAAATATTTCTCCCTTGTTGCGCTGCATTCTGCAGTAAAAGTTGAAGTAACTCCTGCAGCCTGCAGCTAACAGACTTTTATGAGGACATCATTTGCAGCAGTTGAAGTTTTTTTCTATTTCCTCAGCATTAAGTCCCTGTACAGAACAGATGATGTGATGAAATAAACCATCTCCCTGGTTCCTCCTAATCCTTTGAATTAAATTGATAGGTAAGCTCTGGGCATTATGTGCTTATTGTGCAGAAAACTGCTGAAGTTGTTGACAGACCAGAATATAAAAGATGCCTGGAAGCTTCTCGCTCCCCTCCAGCAACCATCAACTTTTGCCAGCAACTGAAGCAGAAATAGATTTGGACTGTAGACAGCTCATCTAAAAAAAAAGCATGTTCCTCTTCTTCCAGGGGAAACTGTCAGAGTCAGTTTGAAAAGTTTCCTATGCTCCATTTTTTTGCCATGTCTTTGACACATTGGAGATTCTTTTTTTATTTTACAAGAAATGTCTTCGATTTGTGTCCAGCCAGCTGTCTGAGAGCATGTTCGTCTTCTCCCTGCTGCATCAAACTATAAAAATTGACCTATTTAAAGCTCATTTGCTCTTATTACAGTTAAGAAAAGTCACTTTTTTAAAACAGCTCTCCAGTTATATTTATAATTCTGTTTCTTTGTTCTCTTTCCACCTCATAAACTTGGAGCGTGAAGCCGGCTTGTGCAACTCTTTCACAGATTTGCATACCTCATTTAGTCTCGCTGCGTGGATAATACACTCGTAATTCCCTCACTTATCTGCAAGTAATGAAGGCACATTATTGGCATGCTTTTAGCCCATCTTTCTGGGTACTCATCCAGTCATCACGGTAGTTACAGAGAAGACTATTGCGGCGTGTGAGGAGGGAGGTGATGCTGCCCACTGGTCGTGGGAAAGATGAAATTAATCGGTCTCATTCTACGCCCTCGTCATTTGTCTGGTGAAGTTAGAGTATAGGACTTTTACTGATTTTTTATGTTTATTTTAACAAGTCTCTTTTTATTACTATAATAAAAATCTGTACAGTTTATGTTAAAGACCAAGTTCACTCGTTTCTTTCAATACATCTGCAGTGGTCTCTAGTATAAATGAATACCCTGTGAGTCGATCTCTGAGGGGAAAAAAGCTCTGGCGCTCCTGTTTCAGGAAGTCGAAGTGAGCCAGAGCAGATGGCAGGTTGTGGAGTCTTGTTTCCTGATATTTGATTATCTCACCTCTGATTGGCTAACAGCATTGTTGACTCTACCAACATTGATGTGATGGATCATTGATTTGCTCTCTGAGACATGACTTAGGCCACGTCCCCATTTTGTATCTGTCCAGTACAAAAGTATGCTGGAATGTTTGTTCTTTCAACCATTGGTTCCCAACCTGGGGCCAGGGACCCCCCAAGGGGTCCCCACGAGATTTCAGGGGGTCCCCACAATTTTGCCTGTGCTGAGGTTGCAAGTTTATAAAGATTATATTCGTCAAAATTAGATTTATAAAATCCCCAATAGTATAATCAAGACTCAGTGTAAGAGTTATAGCTCTGTATATTTGTATAAAGCTTGTAAATAATCACTTTAGATGTGTTTATGGGGTAAGAGCTGGGGTTGGGGGGGCCCTGGCCCAAGCAAGGGGGTCCTCTTGGAACAAAGGTTAGGAACCACTGCTTTAAACAATCAGACTAGATCCAGCAACAGCATGGTTTTCACATCTTGTTCATGTAGGATCAGGTTTGTGATGCTCACAGATCTTGACACATTCCCATGTACTGATCCACAGCTATATAAGATTATGTGAGCAGAAGCTCTGGTTACTTTTGGATGCTATGCATCAAGAGTCCAGGCCTGTCTCCTGTACCATTTTCCTGTTTTTTCTATATAAATCAACTTAAATTGAAGATACCAACTCAGTCTTTTTTTTACTTTATTTACTACTTAAAGTAACAGCCGTAAGGTTTGAGTGAGTTTTTTCGCTGTTCGCTCCCCTGGGAAAAAAGAACCAGGCCAGACCGAGGGTCTTTCCTGACTGCAGCCAGCGACAGACTGGACCCTGCAGATCCAAAAAACAACGTTGAAGTTTTATCTCCACAAATAACACAAGCCTGGAGGACTTGCTAATGCTAACAGTTAGCTTCTACTATTTGAGTCGTTCTCTGTTGTTTTCTGGATGCTAAACCAACAACAGCCTTCGCCGCCGTGAGCGACGTTGGGTGAGTCCATGAATGCTAACTTGACATTATGACGTAAATCTGAGTGGCTTTTCTAATCTGAGCATTCCCTGTCTTTTGTAAACTCATTCTGTGTATCTCATGGTTCTTTTTTAACACATCTATCTGTCAGCTGCTAATGCAGGAAATAGGGGTAGAAGACTATTTTCATGTTTAGCTTACATGTGAAACTCAGAGTGACCAATCTTATTTCAAAATTAACAAGTGAAATTGGCCTTTAAAGACAAAAAGTCTAAGAAAAAATACAAAATTGGAGACGAAAGTGCAAGAAGCCAAGAATTAAACCAAACAGGATTCATGTTGCTATAGAGACAGAAGATGGAGACGTGACCATCAGCTGTCTTAGAGGCCTGCAGCTGTTAATGCGCTGCAGCATGGCCTTGCTGCAGAAATGTTGTGCATGCACAAAACCCTTGCAGACTTCACACTGCATTATTAATACAGACCCAATCCAGACCCCACGAAGACCATCCATGATCTGGATGATTGTTGACATCCTCACAGGGTCTTCTGATGTTTTCCATTTGTATTTTCATTTCAAAAATCAACAGGAACAGTCCCCTAAAGTTGGAATTCCAACTCAGACATTTGTAGGTTCTAGACAAACCTCAACTTCACAATTCAATATGGCTGCCTTTCTGATGAAAAGCTCTGATAGCTCCAGTAATAAACTGCTGGTTTGTGCCTCAGTAATCCAGTCACACACATTGTTTAACCACTCCTAGAGAATGTGCTGCTACAGTTTTGAATACAGAGAATAAAAATTGTCATCAGCTTGTACTGATAGTAACCGTCTTTAAAAGCAACAATCCTATTCCCAAATCCTGCTGGTTTTCTGACTGGAACACAGCTATGCCAGGTCAGATTCCAGATTACTCCGAGGTAAATGGATCACAAAATTCACCCAATCAGAGGGGAGCCTTCAACGGCCTTCATTAGAGGTCATTTCCAGTGTAACTCTTCCTCCTGACAAACTTCTGGCACTCGCACTCCAACCCCTCAATCATGTCTGCAAACCCAAAGACACAGACATGGTGGAACATGACACACCAGGACATTGGAAGCAAAACCCATTGTCTCCCTTCCTCCTCTGCACCGTGGCGCTCAGCCTTGGGCTTCTTGTCTCGTTTCACCAACATGAGTCATCCAAGCACCCAGCTGTGCTGTCACATCGTGCCTTAGAGCTTCACGCTGCATCAGACAAGAACTGGGGTAAAAAACAGTCTGAAGGGCCAGTAGATCACATTACTGATGGTAACAAACAATACATTTATCATGTTTGCATTCAAATAGTGATGCCACGATGTATTATTCATAAAGTTATGTGGCTTTCTCAGTTTTATTTTCAAATCTAACTTAAGGGATCATTTAAAAATAACTGAGAAAGACTTTACCATATTTCTGATCACCATTTTCACCAGTAGGAGTATAAAAACCATAAATAAATAACATTAAATCAAACTTGTGTTAATTCATATGAACTTCAACGGGTAATAACTGTCTGATTTTTTTGTTTTTTATGTTTTTGATAACTCAGTCACTGAAGTACTCTGTAAATGGTGAAGAAAATGTATTTTATTTTGTCCTGTTCTACTTTGATATTTCATTGTATTGTTTCTTTGTATAGTTTTTTTTTTTACTTTGTTGTTTGTGCAAACATGATTTTTCGGCCTGAACATGTCAGACGAACCTGGAGCAACATCAACTCTGTGAGGAGGAAGGTCCAGTAACATTTCTACCTTCTACCTCTGATCCTCACTGTGATGTTATGAGTATAGTTCAGAAAGAACTCAGTTACCCAGAAGGCCACGGGCTAGAGGGGGCTAGAGAATGAGGGGAAAATAAAGGTTAAACATGGAGTCCACATGCCACGTCTGCTTATTAGAATACGAAAATAAACAACACACTCACCACCTTCCACAGTGAAGGGTGTCCTCATTTACGCCATCAGGGTGTGGTTCGGTAACTGCAGTGCTCGAAATAAAAAAAGACACTGAAACGAGCTGTGGAAACATCTGAAATAATCATAAGGTTTGCTCTCCAGTCTATTTTGGACCTTTTTCTCACACGATGCATGCAGAGAGCTTCTGCAGTAGTCCCTACCTACCACCCCTCTCTAGGAGCATTTAACCTTCTGCCATCATCAGGAGGCTCCAGTGCATGAAGACCTGCAAAAGCTTCCTCCCTCAGACTGTCAAACCCTGAAACTCTCACACGCACAACCTTCTGCCTTCATCCCTGCTGTAATGAAAACTTCTCTCTGCACTTGCACTCTAGTTTGACTGTCTAAACTGTCATGCCAGTTTTGAATGATGTCTATTTTGTTTTGTTTTGTGCTGTGAGAGTAGCCAGTTTATCCAACGAAAAGGCACATTCAGCATGTATGTTCACATGCATCATTGTGTGTGTGTGTGTGTGTGTGTGTGTGTGTGTGTGTGTGTGTGTGTGTGTGTGTGTGTGTGTGCGTGCATGCGTGTGTGAGTGTGGTGGAGCTAAATCCATGAGCATTGTTAGCCCGGGGTGTATGATGTACATGCATAAATGAGTCCTTTACATTTTTTAATGAGAAGACAAAAAGATCCATGAAGAAATGTGCGAGTGAAAAAATGGGATTTCATTTTCATGGCTTTGTAAATGTGTGAATAATGAAAGAAAAGGCTCACAAGTGTTTATTTCTATCCAACACATACAGCTCAATCCCTCACAAGCCAATAAATGTGTTAAACACACACTCACACACACATGCAGCTGCATCTACAGCAACAGAGCTAAACAGATTACAGCGACGTTTGTCTTTGTTGGTAAACCAGGCGCACAAATCCAATCAGGCTGCTGCTATGGAGGTCACCGTGGACCTCCACTCACCTTCATCACTTGCAAACAACACACAGGGATTCTTGAAGGCGATGGGACTCTTTTGGTGTATGGACAGGGCTAATTTGTCTTTTTTAGAAAATGAGCCATTTTGCTTTTGACACATCCACGGCCATCAAGCTGCTTTGTGCCATCTGCTGGTGTCCTGTCAGACGTTCCTGCAGAGCTTTTTGCACCTCATCTGACCTACCTGCAGCCCCTTATATAAGCAGCGAGCATTTTCCTCTCCACCCCAGTGTCCCCAGGCAGAGCGAGAGTCAGTGGAAAGACAAAAAAAAGTTAAAGAGCATAGCTCTGCCAAACGGATCCAGCATGGGGTGGTTCTATGTTTCTGAGGCCCTGCAGGAGGCTGCAAGGCTGGTGACTGGCTCAGGCCCAGTCCTCACACCTCCCAACACACACACACACACTTTATCTGTGTGTTTCTGCCTCGCCCTGTCTCCTTTTGCTGCACCTGTCAGCTGATCTCCTCCAGCAGAGAAAGAGAGGAGCAGAAACTGAATGGATGAAATAATACAGTGAGTTAACGTGTCGTTAGCTCTGACTGATGGCTGCATTCTGTCAGGTCAGGTGTGCAGTTATTTCTGTAAAGAGAAAAATCCACAACTCAGCGTTTATTACCGCAGCATGAAGTTCTGCATCAGAGCTGAGCAGGTGCATCTACCCAGGCTTATATCTCACTAAAAAATCTATTTTATGTGCCCCTGTTTCAAAGTCTGAAAGTTTAAAAAAATATAAAAACAATCATGCCACACCCCCTGACGTGTAATTGTTTAGAGGTTCCATCATGTAAGCAGTGTTCAGGTAAAAACAGGCCATGTTTTTTTCTACATTTCTGTTTGTTTTGCATTGAGCGATCAAAGATTAGTGGACTTATGTGCTCTGCCTTTTACTACAATCTGTTTCTAGACACAAAAGTAGCACATGTGCCCCCTTCTGTTGGTCTGATCTTTGCCAGAGCATCCCTTACAGATGTTTATCTGCAGGTTTTAGAGGGAACAATATTCAGAAGAGTCTGTGGTTGATATATTCCTCCACATGTCTCCTGTTCTCTTTTGGTATCTTCCCTGGATGATATCAGCAGTCTGCTATTTTTTTATCCTGCATCCCTGCAGCTCCGATCTCTGTGAGACTCTCCTCTCTCCTCCTGAGCCTCAATGTAAAATTCATGATTGTATTGAATCATACCCAAGGCTTAAGGGAGGCACCCAGAAGGAGGTAGAAAAGCTTGCATTAGCTTTGTAAAGGCACCTGACAGGCAGAAAGGCTACAGATGTGCAGACTTACCAAATTTTACCTACTTGGTATTCTCTCTGTGCAGAGAATGTTTCACATGAAGACTAATAATACACTAAATGTGTGATTAGGAGTCTCATTGGAAATATTAGTTTATGCAGATGTCAATGCAGCATCAGTAATGATGCTTATGTTCCCCTAATCACAAAACAGCATGAAGATGTTAGAAAACAGGTTTATCTCCCACCTTGACTACAGCAAGGTCCTTCTGATGGGTCTGCTAGCCTGCAAATGGTCCAGAACGTCACCCCTCTGTTAACTCTATTGGCCGCACCAGATTCAAGTCAGTGATGTTATACAAAGTTCTAAATAGAACGTCTCCCATCTACAATAAATTTGTGCAAAATTGCAAATTAAAGATGAATAATTTGAACAAATGAAGTCATCTTATGCATCAAATCTTTTTTTTAACATTAGAAATGAAGAACTGATGATTGTCTTTTGTTTTACTGTATGTTTAGAAACTCGGAAAACTAAAACATAGAAGATTAGAAATCAGCTGCACATTTTTAGAATGATACAAACCTATTTCTATTGAATAACAATGTTTTGTTTGTTTAAACAGCTATGAAGCATTAAAATTGTTTTTACGCTGCAATAAAAATGATAAATTAACAGAAGCAATAGTTTAGTGCAGCACCCTTACCTAATTGACTATATTTTATGCTCTGTGTGCATTAAAATTAGCAATAATGAAGAAGAAAATAAAGAAAATGAATCCCCAGTTCATGATTATCGGTGTTCTGTGAAGTCTGAAGCTTTTATACGGTCCTGTAATTTTTCCTTTTCTCACTTTCTCTCGCTGAAAGATCTCTTAATTATTGATATTTCAGGAGCCGCAGTAAGCTAATAAACTGCAGAGTTTGTGTGCAGCCATGCATACATACGGATCATTTGCGTGTGCGTGAGTAGAAAGCATAATGTTCTCACTTCTGCAAATATAGGCATGGATTTCTGTCTAATCAAACATGCAGCTTGCAGGTTCCATGAGTAGGAACCTCCGCCTCTGGAAGCAACTAAATGTTTCAGGAATTAACCAGAAAAAACTCAGGGGGTGTTTTATTATTAATGTGTTGTGCACTCTGGATAAATGTATACTCAGCTTCTTTTCATAGGTTTTCTGCTTCGCTGCTGCAGAAAACATTAAAGGAAAACCTCGTGCACGGTGGAGATGAGAGAACAAACTTTGCTCTTTGGGTGGAACATTTTTAAAAAGCATTCATATTTTCAGATGATCACTCCTCCCATTATTCCACCAAAGTAAATCTTAACCCCCCTCCTGTCTTCATTTATCCCACCTTCCGATGATGTCACCAACCCTTTTGTCTGTGTGCCTCCCTTGTTCAGGTGTCTGTCTGGTCCTGGGTTGTATGATCTACCCTGATGGCTGGGACAGCGACGAGGTCCGGCGAATGTGCGGAGAGCAAACAGACAAATACAGCCTGGGGGCCTGCTCTGTGCGCTGGGCTTACATCTTGGCAATCATGGGTATCCTGGACGCCCTGATTCTGTCCTTCCTGGCTTTTGTCCTGGGGAACAGGCAGGATGGACTCATGACTGAAGAGCTGCTGGCTGAAAGCAAGGGTGAGGATGAGCTTTGAAAGGTGGTATTTTATGTGTCTCTTTGAGGACTCCAGCTTTAGAGCAACCGTGGAAATGGAATGAGTGGACATTTAACTCAGTAGACTAAGAACTAATCTCAGAAATAAATTAGACACGTGAAGTGATTTGAACTCTCAGATTATTACAAAATGTTTTCAAGCTACAATTCCTGCAGTTATTAAGCAACTGTCTTCAGCAGTAATGATGGAGGTCTAATTGAGGTCTGAGACACGATAAAACTTTAAATGAATGGTGGCTAATCACCGTCTCACTTAGCATTGTCAAGAAGATCAGTTTGGATCGATGCAGTGTTGCACTGCGAACACACTTAAAAAGATCTGGAATCAGGAAAACATTTTCCTGCATTTTCACCGCTTTCATATACAAGAATCAGCATAAAATGATTTCTTCTTATTGTCTAATTAAGTCTGATGCATTTGACAAACTGATCCTGGATGAATGACATTCATATGAAACGTTCCTTTATTAATAAGGGTTCCTTTATTAATGTTACTTAGTGCATTATTAGGCATTAATAAACAAATGATTCCTTTATTAATGTTCCCAATATTGTAAACTATTAACTGTCCTTAAGGTTAGGGCTGGGAGGGTGTCTGCTTAGTAATGCATTAATTCAATTAGGTTCAGTTTATTTATATAGCGCCAAATCACTATAAGAGTTGTCTCAAGGCACTTAATAACGTAAACATCCCTATACAGTTCAGTTCATTAAGCCAATCATTAAAAGGTTTCCTATATAAGGAACCCAACAGCATTACTTAATACAACCATTAATATTAAGCAGTTGTTAATAATTTATTTAATAGTTTATTAATGCTTAATAATGCACTAACGTTAATAAAGAGACCCTTATGTGTTACCAAAGTTTAAGTGAATAGGGGCACAAAGTTTAATTTATAATATCCTGTAAGACATCAGGAATCCTAGTAGGTTCAGAAAAAAGACAAGAGATTTTTTTTTCTTGTAGTTTAGTAATAGTAGTAGCAGTAGTAGTAGTAGTAGTAGCAGTAGTAATAGTAGTAGCAGTAGTAGTAGTAGCAGTAGTAATAGTAGTAGTAGTAGTAGTAGTAGTAGTAGTAGTAGTAGTAGTAGTAGTAGTAGCAGTAGTAGTAGTAATAGTAATAGTAGTAGTAGCAATAGTAGTAGTAGTAGTAGTAGTAGTAGTAGTAGTAGTAGTAGTAGTAGTGTTATTATTATTATTATTATTATTATTATTATTATTATTATTATTATTATATTGGTTTGGTTGTAAATGAAATCGATTCTGTTTAATGACTCTTTACAGTCAGGACCTGGTCTCCTTTAACTTTCCATTCATTTGTGTTTTATTGGGTAATAAATCTCATTAATGTGGAGTTCATTCATTATTCACCGGCTGAGTAGATCCAGATGAATTACCATTAAGTGTCTTCTTAATCCAGTTCATGTTCCTGGAAACAGGCAAATGCATATGCTTACATGAAGTATGAATATTTCAATCTCAGGGATGGTGGGTGTTTTTATTACAGCTCATGACTGTGAACAGGCTGAAAATAGAAAGGGCACACACATCAGGGAAGCAATAAAACTGAAACCATTCTGGCAAACAGCCGTGGTGCAGAACCATGAAATATATGCACTCCTGATTTTTTATGACCAAGTGTAGTTTATAAAGCAGCTTCTAAAAAGAGATCAGCTTAATTTAGAACAGGCTTTGAATCTCATTACGAGATGCATGAGTTTTCTTTTACATATCAAAATGAGAACCTTTGACAAACATCATATTTCTCTCAGTGAACCAAAACAAATTATTTAGATGATTCTCTTTGTTAATTTAAAGTTGTGATTAATTATGATTTCTTTTGACCATAAAATGCCAAATGTAATATTTACTTATTTATTACTAAATTTCACAACAGACCTCTACAACAGGATTAGTGCTTTCCTCAAAAACCTGCTGGTTCTGGCTGAGTTCAGGTGCTCAGAATTAAAGGCTGATAATTCCAGCTGTATTTGTGAGGAGGCATGTCCTCATGGTTCTGCCCAGAGTCGTGCAACATGGGCAGCCTGCACTGCTACACATCCTGCCTGGTACTAAGCTCCTGGACTTTGAACATTTTTGAGAACCAGGGTGGGGAGTGGGAAAACCTCACAGGGCGATCTGATTTTGGCTCACAAAGTAGATGCCAAAGCTGTTTCAAACGAGCCGCCGCCATCTTAGTTTCTCCGCTCCGTCGCATCACCTCGCCCCAAACCAATAGAGCGTTGTGATTGGCATAACACAATACTGCTCAGACCAATGGTAGGCCTGCTGTAGAGCGTGGCTAGTCTGACATGCAGACTAAAATCATTTTGCTTTGGCTCCTGTCTGTCTAGACTTCTAGGCTAATGCTCTGCCTTACTACCCCGCCGACTGACATCGGCCTCTCCTTCCAACGCTTCACCCCCGACACAGCTTTTTCTGTTCCTTGACTTTAAGGTGGCAGTAACTGATAAATAAATAGGCCAGTAATTTGTTAATAATAAATAGGTTTGAACGTTGCGGTAGTGGTCACATTGCTGACTGCAGTTCCTCTAACGGCCACATGGTGCACTCTCTGCAGCTAGCCCAGCCATGCCAATGCTTCCTTATGGGAAGCAAAGGGCCTGGTAACGCTCTCATTCAAATAACCCCACCCCCTGAGAATTCTAACCAAGCCAATGAGCACTGAGCAGCGAACGTCACACCCTGCGGCACACTCCAGCGTATTTCCAAGTGTCAGCTCATTTGACCGCGGTCATCTTGTCAAAAACTGTCTCGTAGTTTTTGTTCAAATATTAGTATAGAATTGGTTATAACTCCTTGGATTCTTAAGTTTTTACTACAAAGACAACTATCATTCACGTGTACGCCAGACGCCATCTTTGACTCAAGCTAAAAAACTACAGCATCATGCAATAGTCATTTTTTCCGCCTTTTTTCTGATTGGTTATTTTTGAGCTGGCTAGTCCCGCCCCTCATGGTGCTTTCTTCCTCTGAGTATCCAGACTCGTCCTCTGGGTAGAATAGACAGAGGGCGAGTCTGGCAGGCCAGGCTACTCTGCAGCGCCCTCTGAAACTCTGCACTGCAGCTTTAACCTTTCTTTCAATTTTACCATTTTTTTTATTTTTAGGGGGAAATAAAAAGTGTAAACCCCACCCCTCATTTTGGGTGGCAAATTAAAGATTGTTGCAAACAGAAAAATTATCTTTGTACTATCATCGTTTCTGTATTTATTCTGCTACATCCCAACTATTTAGGTCCACCAGTAACAGAGCTAGAAGGCAATTAACAGTCTGCTAAAGTGAAGTGAGGAGTAAAAAGTAATGAGGAACATAGAGAGGCTTAGACAAAAAAATCAAGTTTCTTCCTTTCTGCTTGTTAATGAGGAGAGATAAATACCAGAAACAGGAAATACTGTTGGCTTCTTCTCCAGTCACAATCCCTTAGTCTGAGGTGGGTAGAGTGGTTTGATCCCAGAATTCTCACCACATGTCCTTGGGGAAGATACTGAACCCCTTGTAGCCCCGTCAATCTGCAAACCTGGTGTAGGAATGTGTGTGAGAGGGTGAATGTGGCTTGTAGAGTCAGAAGATCAGAAAAGCTAGAAACTGCTTCATAAATACAACCCAGTTACCATTTCCAGAATTAGCTCATCCCTTGCACCATCTGGTGGTGATTGTGTGCAGCACACGTGAACACATTGTGTATCTGCTATTTGAGAAAACTGCAAGAACTAAATGATGGGTGTTTTCAATATTTCTTTCTGTGTCTGTGTTCTTTCACAGAGGGTGGCAAAGCCTAATCCAGAGTTTAGGTAAGTTTAAGGATAGAGATTCATCTGTCCACCCTCTTTTCTTTTTCATCTGTTCCCCCCTTGCCGTTCATCAATACACGTTTAATATAATTGAATTAAAGGTCATTTCCTCTGAACAAGAACATATATAAATATATTTGAGTAACAGTGGTAGAGTAGACTTTTGATTTATTATGTTTTTTTCATTGTCATTTTGTGGTTTATAGAAAAGATATCATGTATGTTCATTAGAGATTTTGTAAAGGCATGACTGCAGTTTGAATTTTTAATCAAAAAAAAGTGCACATGCAATTTTGCTTCACTTTATGCAAGTGCATGAATATTTATTGCATCATATTCACTGCAACAATTGGATCAAAACTGCCTGTAGGAAGTTATGGATTGGTTTGATGACATCTGGCTAGATGTAATTTGCACAGGAGAGAAAAAAGCAACAGGTTTAAATATTGTTATTTTATCTATAGGTGTAAATAATATTGGCCCATTTTCTTTCTTATACATGCAGATGAATAAAAGAATGAATTGCATTACAATATTGTTCTCTCTTTTTTTTTGCAGGTCCCTTAACTTCGAAGAGTCTGTTTTCATGACGCACCGATCGTTCGACATCTCACAGAAGAAAGGCATTCCAAATCCGTGCAGAAGTAGAACTAACAAACCCATCAGGCTGCCTTCTACTTCCTGCTGAACAATGTGACCTGTCTTTGAAGTCCATTCCCTTCTACATTAGTCCCAGCAATTAGATGGAGCCCACTGCACTTCTTGTCAAAAGGAAGAAACCCTTGCACATAAATGCATAGACCATGGCAAGGGCAGAGACTGTTATTCTGTAGAGAAGAACAATGTATGGTCAACACACACACACACACACGCACACACACGCACACACAGACACACACGCACGCATGCACCCACACACACTGTACATTCAAACAAAACCTTTGTAGATGATGTAATTACAAATATTAACCTATGTTAGCAGTTATCTTTGTGTCACAGTCAGAATGAGTTTCATGTTTTATTTGTCAAAAAAGAACTACTCTGAATATTATTGGGTCCATGTAAATCTAGTGTTTAGGTTTGACAAAGACATTCTCATGATTCTCTTGCTTATACGCCACTTTCTCCCCTTTACAGTAATAGAAACATATATTTAAACCTGTTTTTAGGAGTAATATTTAAAAAAGTCAACTTGAATTACAAAGAAGTGTGTACAGAGAATATTTCAAGTGATTTTAACTAAAGGAATTCAACGCCCTGCTAGCTAACTTTGCACAGTGCTTCAGTTTGAGATGAATGTTTTGTAGTTTCTATGTCCACACTGTGAAGGTGGCTATTAGAACTGAAAGCTGCAGGACTCTTAGCTGCTACGTGAGTGTGTTTCAGTATGTGTGTTTTCATGAGTGCACACTTGCTTTGAGTGTGATGTGTGTAATAGTTCATTGGGCTAGCGAACCAAGGTGCCCACGTCTCACACACACACACGTTGTTCTGTTGTGTACTTTTTTCTGTCCTTGTCTCACTGTTTTTCTCTCTTTGATGACCATGTTTGTTCAGTTGGGACCTACAGGGTAACACGATGCAGTCGACGCATAAATACGGAGCAGTAGATGTGCCTGAGAGATGAACTCAAGTCAGGAGAAGTTTGCAAGGCCTGTCCCAGCCTCAAAGTGAAGATGTTCTTGTGTAAATATAAATAAATGTAGATATTGATAAACTAATATAAAAAAACGGGGTTATAACTTAGAGCAAGGAAATTCCTTTCTGAAAATATGAACACTTAATAAAGGTTTTCACTGTACATCTCAGTTGTGGTTTCATTTTTGAGGTTTTTTTTTTTTTCAAGATGGTGTCAGTGATCACAGTAGCTTGTCTCGCTCAACCGCTGAGTTTTTTATTTGTTATTATGTTTCTTGGCTGTGTTGATATGATGGATGGATCAACTAGCTAACACTCCTGGACATCAGAACATCTTCAAAACTTAAAATATTGATACATTTTCCATTTATTTTCATTGCAGAACGGTTATTTTAAGTTATGTATTTTACATTAATAAGCTTGTAGCATACAGGAGGTCAGTTCTTACCAGAAAATATATTTTGCTAATATTACATTCATGGTGAAACACTGATCTAACATATATTACCTAGTGAAGAGAAAAAACAGGCTGGAGCACTCTGGTCAGAAAATAATTTTAACCTGTTCCAAAAGAACCAACGTTTCTTTATCAGAGGCAGCAACTCCTGAATGAAGAAAGACTGAGACCCTCATCTGTGCCCCAGAAAAGCTTGTTCCCAAAGTCAGAGTTTCTATTGATTTTTATTCATATTTTTGATTTTATGTTTTCCTCTTTTTAATAACATATTTGAAAATCATTTTAAGTTTTTTTATGGGGCACGGTATCAAAAAGTCTTTCTACTTCTTCTAACAGAACTTGCATGAAGTTCCATCTTGTCGCCACTAGGTGACACAAATTCCCCTCTTCATTCATTAAAAATAATAATAAAAACTTCTGATGCAATGGAGGTGTAGCTTGCTGGGTTTTGCACATTTTTATGTAAAAAAAGTTTTTATTGAGTTTTTGGCTTAATAAAGAGATAAAGACTCTAAGCCTCAGTGACTTTTAAAAGAAGCACAAAACATAACTATTCAGACTGGCTTTTATGTGAACATCCTCTGCTTGCTCACTAGCTTCTTTTCATGCAACTGTTTCTATCATTTCTCCTATATTTTCGGGCTCTCATGTATTTTCTTTTTTCTATTTTAAAATTTGAATGTATTACTTATTATTTTTATTCTTCTAAAATCGTTTTTTGTATCTTTTTAAAAATATTTTGTGCTTGTGAAGCGTCTTGTGATTTTTATCTTGAAAGGCGCTGTATTAAAAAAAATGTCTTCTTAGTGCAAGTGTGCGTGTGTTTGTGTGTGTGCGCGTCTGTGTGTGCGCGCGCGCGCGTGTGTGGGTGCTTGTCTCTAACCTGTACTGTTCCTTTCATAGACATAATAATTGATGTCTATGATGTCAATGATGTCAATGTCTATGGTTCCTTTAAGAGTCACTCGTACAGGAAGTGGGATTCAAATCTTTGGCTCCGCCCCGTCTATCAAACATTGCGGAAATAGACATTAATAACTAGCCTAAGCAAGATGGGGGCAGCGTTGGATACTCCGGCTAGGTGTCCTCTCTGTAATGAGATGACTCAGGACCCAGTCACCCTGAAATGTAACCACCGGTTCTGCCAACGCTGTATTGGAGACTTATGGAGCGTAGCCCCGAACGGACCATACCACTGTCCGGAGTGGAGGTGCAAAACTGTGTATCAGACGCTTCCGTTTGATAAGAGTTTGATTCAGTCCTCTATCCCGGGTAAACGGGCACCGCCTCGCAGTGCTGTGGGTAAGCTGAATTAGTGCGAAAAAGTTCTTCAAATCGCCCTAAAATGACATTTATTGTGACTAAAGCTAGCTAGCTTAGCTAATGGGGGGTGTTCCGGACGTAAACAAGTACAAAGTGCATTGTTATTACTGGCTCGTGACCAACATTCTTCTACCGCTTAACATACAAAACATTAAATCAGTTGGATGAACTCAAACCCTCAAGAAGAAACAAACAAACGGATTTATTAGTGAATGCTTACTCATTCTTCAGCCTTCAAAGACACTACCAACCGTCAGGAGGGAGATCAGAGGGTTTGATAATTAGCTTGTGTTAACAAAGTTCTCACGTTTAAAAGCTTCTTTATTTATTAGCTTGAAAAATCTGCCATTTCTTAACAATAACTCGATTAATTAGATTGTGAAAGGCAGCAACATTATTTTTAGTAAATTAAGGCACAATATTATTTGCAATTGAGAAAATGTCACATTTTTAAATTATTTTTTAAAGATTTGAAGTGTAAAGTCAGCCTTTCTTCTGATTTTATTATTATCTACAGGCACATCCACTAATAATGAACAATCTGCACTGGACTCAGAGTTAAGGAGACCGACACTCACCAGCCGCCTTCTTGGAAAGAGAAAGGCCAGCACACCTGTTTCAGAGCAGCATGTCACAAAGAAAGCAACTGTGGAGCCTCCCTCTGATCCTTCCACTGACACAGAGACTTCCACTTCTTCTTTGTTGGATAAACCCGGGCAGTCGACTCCTGTGTTGACATCTAAAGCAGCAGCAAGCCCAGCATCTACACAGTCTGAACACGGTGATGGCTCGTTCATCAACAAGAGCTCTGACAGCAAGGTACCTCCAAGCGATGAGCTCCGAGACATCCTGGTCAAACACAACCAGCACAAATCAGACGACTCTGACAGCTCCAGTGAAGTAGATCTGTGTGATGCTCCTCATTCTTCAGCCTCCAAGAAAGAGACACGTGTGACAGGATCTCGTGTCTCACCAAAGAAGCCTGTCTTGCCTGGCAACTCTGATTCCAGTGCTTGTGTCTCAGTTCCTGGGAGGAAATCAGATCCTCCACAGCAAGACAGAAAGCCACCTTTGAGCTTTACTAAGAGTCCTGCAGCTGCTTCAGGTCCCTTGGGCCGTATTTCCATTGTCCTGAGGCCTCAGAGCAAAACCAACAGCCCTGTCCCCTGCCATTACTGTCCTAAAACTGCGTGTCAGCCAGCAGTGAAGACCTGCCTGGTGTGTGGAGCATCCATGTGTAAAGAACACCTCCGTCCCCATCTGGAATCACCAGTCTTCCACAATCATTCCCTGGTTCCTCCCGCAGAGGACATTTCACTGTGGAGGTGCCAGGAGCACCAGGAGATCAACCGCATCTACTGTCGACAGTGTGGAGTGTGTGTGTGCACGGTGTGTACTGTCATCGGCTCCCACCGGGACCACGTCTGCATCAGCATCAGGGAGGCAGAAACGGAGCTCAGAGTGAGTGTTCTGCTGTCTTTCAGCATCTTTGTGTTTGTACTGTTGAACACTTACAGTGATTAGCTCACAGCTCTAACAAGTTTAAGGCATAAAGAAAAAAAAAATATTAATATTTATGCTTTTTGGACATTTTCTATTGTTTAGTTGATTTCCTGCTTCTCTAAGTGTTTTTTGGTGGTTTTGATTAAAACTAATGATAGAATATGTTTATAAATCACCTTTATGGATGTTTTTTCCAGACGAACCTGAAAGAAGAGATCAAACAGCTGCAGGAGGCTGAACAGCAGGTTAAGAACAGACTCACTGAACTCACGGAGAAAAAAGAAACTTTCAGAGTAAGAGTTGCTCTCACGTTTTCAGGTGTTTCTCTCTAATCTGCATAATTAGCGTGATTACAGTCTTGTTAAGAAGATGTCCACCATGTTTTTCATTTTATGAAGCATCCTCCTTTGCAGTCGTCCCTAGAGGACCTTAGCTTCCAGTTACCGTATCCTGTTACAGGTCTGTGAGTGGCAAAAGCACGTCCCATGTCCTCTCTGTTCGCCACAAACAGCAAATAAATATTTCCGGTAATTGTTAGTCATCCTGCCCGTCCTCTGTGACTCAGAATAGCTTTAGCTGAGATTCTGTCCGCTCATGGCGTGGCTTTTACGTTTACACGGTGTTGATTGTCCAGGTGGATTTAACGGAGGCACAAGAAAGAGTGAAACAGCAATATGGCGCCATCAGAGAGGCCCTGGAGCACGAGGAGCAGTCGGCTCTTCAGTGTGTGACCAAGGAGGAGAACAGGGTCTTGGGGGGTCTGGAGAAGAAACTCGGTGTCCTTCAGAGATCCCTGCAGTCCATCCAGAATGGTCTTCACACCCTGGAGGACCTGGCTGATGCCAGAGGAGACAAACGTGTTCAGGACCAGGCCTTCATTATGGTCGGTGGAGCTTTCTTTGTTACTGAAGATTCTCTTTGGGCTTAATTCATGTTTCTGTTTCTAAAAATAATGTTTTTCTTGTCTTTGACTTTGCAGGAATACAGCAGGATATCTCAACTGTAAGTTTTTAGTTTGTTTTTTTCTGTAAGGAGGTGGTTTGTTAGCTAAACGTTGCACAAACAAAGAACGGTGTAAGTGGACAACAAATATAAAACATCCTGAAAGGTTTTCACTCTCATTAGGACCAAAACAGACTCTGTTAGGATGTGTTGCTACTGAATCAGTGACCCTGCTAAACTAACACAAGTGGGACTTTAATGGTTGACAGAATCATGTCTGATCACTTTTTTTTCCAAACAAATTCTAATTTTTTGTTTTTTAAAAAACAAGTGCTAACTTTACCCGTTTAATGCCGTGTACTGACTCTACCCTTCCTCACCAGGACTAGTGAGGTGGGGAACTGTGTGGAGCTGTTCGAGGCTCCAGAAGAAGTGGACCATGCTCGACTGAACTGCCTGCAGAGGTGGACAGAGAAACGTCTGGACAAGGTCGTCCTCCCCATGCCAGGCACAGACAGAGACCTCTACAGGTTGCTGTGTAAGACACGCCGCACTGATAATCCCGTTTAGACCAACATGCGCGTCTCCGTTCTTGGTCCGTGACTTCCTTTTCCCACCTGCAGATGGCACCGTTCCTGTCTTGGATGTGGATACGGCCCATCCGAAGCTGCAGCTGTTTGATAACAACAAGAGGGTGGCCTACACCGATTCCCAGCAGGCTTACATGGAGCACGAGGCTCGCTTCAGCTCCTTCCCCCAGGTGCTAGCCTCCTCTGCCCTGGAAGGGGGTCGCTGGTACTGGGAGGTGATGGTGTGTGTAGATGATGGCCGCTGGAAGGTGGGTGTGTGTGAGGGTCAGATAGAAAGGAAGGGCCAAAAGGACAGCTCTCGTCTGGGGTTCAACAGCTTCTCCTGGTGCCTGGCCTGTGATAAGAAGAAGGTGGAGGTGCTGCACAGCAAGGAGTCGGTCCCCGTGAAGGCAGATGGGCTGCAGAGAGTGGGAGTGTTCCTCGACTTTGAAGAGGGTAGTTTATCATTCTTTAATGTGACACCAGGGGGCAGTATTGCCTTACTGTACTCCTACCAGCACAGCTTTTCTGAGCCTCTGTACCCAGCTCTGTCTGTGTCTAAAACACAGCTGACCATTTGTGATCTGTTTCAGGCATAAATCACTCAGATCTTTAGTAAATGATTGAAAAAAGAAGCGACTGGAAATAGTTCCTCATTCTATGATTCACGTTTTTCAGTAAATGTTGACCGTTCAGCTGAAATTTTACTGAATATATATAATGGATCCTTTTTATACATTGTTTTTATCACTTGTTTTTTTAAAACATTTCTCTGAGATGTTAGTTCTGTGGTGCAAAAAATAATTTGTTAACACTGGAATTGTACAAGGAAATAAGTCTTTTATTCAGGTTTTATTCTTCATTCCAACAAGCATCACATCTCTGCTGTATTCAGTCTCTTTTTTTATGAATGTCAGAACAAACCTAGATGCTATTTTTTCCAACATGGTTTTTAACATTCCAACTGTGTATTTTATTTTGAAATCCTTGCCATGTCTGTCCTTTCATGAAAATAAAATACTTGTTCCAAAAACAAAACTGGAGCCTTCTCTTCCGAGTTCAAATAGGAGCGCAGGTGTGGGTGATGTGTTTTCCCTGAACAGGTGCTAACTTTGAAATCAATCAGCCCCCACAGCCATGGGAGCTTTTCTGACAACAAACGCAGCCTTTGGCTCAAACTCCTTATAGCATCACAGATGTAAACAGATGCTAAATTGTCCTCTTCCTTGAAGTAGAAGCCTCATTTATTCTGACTTGGGGTCTGCGCTGCTGACGTCATCGACACAGATAAAAGTGTTTACCACAATTTCCCTCTGGATGATTAGCAGCGATGCAAAAACACGCTGTCTATGGATCACAGCAAATCCTAACTTATCACGGCAGAAAATGCCCCACATAGTCATGAAAATGGAATAAAAGAGATCTCAGGGGAACAGAGGGAGGTAATCTGTGATCACCAGTAACTAATCTCCCCCAAATGTCTGCCTCCCCCTCTGAAAGACTCTTATTTGGCATAATTTCAAACAGTTACTTAGAGGCTTACAGCTACACAGGTGCATCATTCAACCGTGACAATAATTTCACACTTGGAGCAGCCCGATCCAAAGGTAATCACAAACCTTTTGATTTCACCCCCCCAGCTGGTCCACGAAGGCAAGAGGCGAGGCATGGAGGAGGAGGAGGCTTTAACGGAGAGTTAATTCAATTCTACTCTTCCTTCTTATTCTGTGTGTCAAGCAGCCTTTCTGAAGCTGCTCTGGACTTGTTCCTCTGACAGAAAACACAACAGGTAGTTCTGATGGGACAAGATGGAGCATTAAAGCCCTGCAGGAGGCTCCACGAGTGATCAGTGAGGTGTCCCTAAATGAAAGGACAAGGTCTTTATTAGAGGGGCTCTGTCTCCCATGGGGAAATGCACTCAGGCAGTGTGTTACAGAGAGAAAGGACCAAAGCAGCTACTGTCTAATATTCAACCTGTGCATAAATTATTTGTGACAAACTTTTGTAGTCATCTGTAAACAAAATATTTAGACATTGCATGAACTATAGGGAGTTTAAAAAGAGCTAAAGAAATGTTAAAGCTGCTGCCAGTGGCTCATTAGGTGCACTGACACTTACCTGTTTTCAGGACTCTAAATAATGCAAGGGGACAGAAATGTAGATTAGAGATTAACCAGGCTAACGGCTGCTGTGCAAAAAAAATGTCCAAGTTGCTAGTGGGATTAGTGTCTGATGGTCGCATGATGTCAGTTCTGTGTGTCTGAAGAGTTTTGGTTTCAGGAAGCATTCTGGGGGGGTTGAGCAGCAAAAGGCTCACCGGGTGAAAGAAGACAAAAATATCGACATTTTGAAGAAGTGGGATGGTTGTGGGAGTAACAAGTAAGATTTTCCAAACATTTTGGAATTTCAGATAAAAATCTCATAAAGAATTTTTAAAAATGTAATAAAATTGTGATGAGCCATGAAACATTAAAATGACAGTTCAGTCACTTAAAATCCATCTTTTTGAGACCTGTTTTAAACTGAAATGGTGTTTTTTATTTTCCTGAGACATGGAGCTTTAAATAGGGTTAGGGTTTTCTCTCCTTTCACCAAATCGTTCATAGGTAAAGTGTTTTCAGCTTTTCAGGAATTGCATCACATCTGTTGTGCTATAAATAATCATATAAAACTATTCACTGTTAAAGTTTGATGCACATGTGGCAGGGTGCTTATTTGGTCTGATTGGTAAGTCAACCAATCAGGACTCCCCATTATCTCAATTGTGAGGCAGCAGTAGCTCAGGAGGTAGAGCGGGTTGTCCAGCAATCAGAAGGCTGCAGGTTCAATCACGGCTCCAAGCAGAGAACCCTGTTGTTGTGCTCCTGGGCAAGACACCCAACCCTCCCTGCCCGCTGGCGGCGGCCAGAGGGACCGGCAGCACCCATGCTCAGCAGCCTCGTCTCAGTCAGCGCACCCCAAGGCAGTGTGTGTGTGTGTGTGTGTGTGTGTGTGTGTGTGTGTGTGTGTGTGTGTGTGTGTGTGTGTGTGTGTGTGTGTGTGTGTGTGTGTGTGTGTGTGAATACACTGTAGTGTAAAACACTAATGACTCAGAAAGGTGCTGTACAAGTGCAGGTCATTTATCATTATTAAAGACCAATAAGAGTAAACACGACACACTGAGATTTTGCATTAGTTTGACTATATTTTAAATTCTGTGTTTGTCAACGTTTAAAAAAACTTTGCAAGTTTGAGTGGCCATTTATTTTACTCTGTTAATTTATTCAGTGGTGCATCATGTACTTTGCTGTGTTTCTTGCAAGGATTTCTAAAAGCTGCAGTGAATCAATAAAGTGATGAAGATAAAAGATTAATGGATAAATAGCAATCATGGTGCTTCAATGCATTTTGCACCTTTAATTATATCATTCACCGGATCCATTTTCCTCTAAAACATTTAAAAGAAAACTCTAAAATGATCATTAGTTCTTCAAAAATATTTCCTCTATTAGCACTAATCTTTTCTTTTCTCATGCTCTCTTGGACATAAAAGATGTGAGAAGGTCACTAATACTTTTTTTAATTTACCAAAATATTGGAAATATTCTTACAGCTCCTGTCTGTGATGAAAGTGACCTTTTCATCTTCAGGTGAAGCAAACAGGAGGCCTTTCTGCAAAGCTTTCCTTCTCTCAGATTGAGTGTTTTTACCTCTAATGTCTCATAAGAAAGAATGTGGAACAGCATGAAATTACCAAGGTCAGAGCTTAAACCGTCTTCAGAGCTCCACTTCTCCTTCACTCTGCCTCTGCTCGTGTGCTCTGAGGTTAAACTATTTCAATTTTACTCCCAGGTTTTGTTATTCTGCTCCAGGGGATTTCACATTATTACTTTGTTTGTTTGGGAACTGGTGACCAGTTACCACCAGTGGGTGTCATTCATCTATTATCAATGATCATTTATCATTACTGTCAACATAATAAATGAAATTCTCACAGCAAATACATTCTTTAGATTTGCTTCTGTATTTTCCCACAAACTGTTTATTACTAAACTTTTGGGTATTACAATAGTTAATCAGTTGGCTTGGAAACAGCATATGAATAAGATTGCAATTACAATGGGTGGTGTTATAGGTTCCATCAAAAGATGTGCACCATTTTTGAATCAATCTGCACTGAAACAGCTAACTCAAGCATTGTTATTATCAAATTTGGATTATTGTCCTATAGTTTGGTCGATTGCAAATTTAGATATGATTGAAAAACTACAGAAAATCCAAAACGGAGCTGCACGATTAGTATTAAAGAGGGATTACAGGGCAAATGGAAGAGAAATGCACACTGAGCTGAATTGGCTACTTGTGAAGGACCGACTGCTTATTTTTGTTTGGAAGCTTAGGGTGACAAAGACGCCGTCCATTTAGTAAGGACAAGCATGTGTATGACACCAGACATGCTGAAGGAGGTACATTCACATGGCCAAAAGTGAGATCTAATGCTTTAAAAAATACAGCAATGTATCGAGGGATGTATGAGTGGAATCGTCTACCAAAGCAAATCACTCAGAATGGGAGAAAAATTTCATTTAAAACGAGATAAAAGAATATTTATGTAGTAATGTGGGAGGAATAGTTAACTATATTATTATAGAAGATGTAATATAGGTGTGTGGCATTATGGATGCCTTAGGATTTGAGAAGCTATATGATGGGATGGTTCATTGTTGTTGACTTTGTATTATTATTATCATCATTATTCATGAGGTTATTCATTCATGTTTCAGGTATTTAAAGTGTACTTGTTGCTGTGTTTTTTTTTTTTGTTTTTTTTTTTTATGTAAAATGTTATGAAATGGTATAACGTGGTCCCCGGGAAGAATAGCAGCAGCTTGCTGCAGCTAATGGGGTTCCAATAATAAAACGATAAAAAACAAAACAAAAAAAAACGATATTATGAGGATAAAGGTTCTGCACCCTGATTTAGTCTGAATCATTTTCGTTGCAACAAGAACATTCGCTCACAGAAAGCACTTCTGTATTTATTTACAGAGCCCTTCAGTTCATCTGCTTAAACTTCAGCAAGGAGTTGGCAAACTTCATTTCATTTGCACAATTAAATCACATCACCATGGCGTTCCAGCACCTGTGAGGTCTGAATCTCCCCCATCAGCTTTACTCTCTTTATTTTTACGTTTAAAATGTTATTACTTTATTTAAATTTATTTGATTTTAATAGTATCATAACCATAAGTGATCAAAAGATTTATAATAGATTGCTGCAAAATTTGAATAAAAAATTAGATTTTGGGAGGAAAGCAGCTCCTGAGTTGAATCTGCAAAATATCACGTTCTTGTCTTGTAAGTTATTACTTTGTGTGCAAAATTGATCTTATAAATCAGGTCATTACCTCAAATGACTCATTAATAACACTTTATTTATCACTAATCATGTGACCTTTTTCTTTTTATAATAATAACGCTCAGCACTGCATGGGGTTCTTGAACTCACACTGCTTACTTGTCAAAGAATAAAGTAATAAATGTGATTTAAACTGATGCATTTAATTTGAAATTCAATTCTATTCCTTTAACAGCTTTTATTATAGATTTTTAAGATGACAAGTTTTTTGTATTTAAGTGTGCAAAGAGGAGAGCATCAGTCATTTTTAAGTTACTATTTCAAAATTTTGTAAATTTTATTTTTACTTTTTTTTTTAAAAGCTGGCAACATTTAATCATTTCTGATGTCTTTGAACATTCAGAACATACCGACACGTAAAAATATCTGAATTATGCATTAGAAGTGGGTTTCTGTAAACTGTTCTAAACAATTTGTTTTCCTGTATGTGGCAGAAAGCTCTTTGAACAGCCTCAGTTTGGAGAAACAGATATTAGTTTGGATGGGACAAACAATCATCTCAAAGGTTTTGTAGACGTTTGTGCCAACATGATTTTATAAACCTTTAATCATCATAAGAGATGTTTTTAATTAATTTAAAGGAACACTTGGCAGTTTTAGCTTGTTTTTAGCACCCCCTAGTGTTCGTTAGCAAAAGTAAAACTTATCTCCTGGCTTTGCGTTCGTCTTTTTAACATCTTACTTTAACAGCTGAAATGTCTCCTCAGCCTTCATTAGTGTTTACAGGAGCGGTTCATCACTAAATCAAACAAATCAGCTGTGTTCATGATCTAAAACATGCAGGAAACATGCTGGAAACAGACTGCAGCACCAGTCATGCCAGCTTCATTTTAGTAAGTCCAACAGGTGTCAGTACGCCACTCTGAAGTTGCAAATGCGGTATTCTGACCACAGAGGGCGGTGGGGGTCTGAGTAACATTTCATTAACCCTATAAAGGGTCATTTTAGCACAAACTGGCTCATGAAAATGATTTAAAATATGAAAAGGTTCCATAGTGTAGCTCTAATGAACAGAATCTTTCTTCCTCATTTACAAGTATGATTAAAGACTGGCATGGTTTGTACGCCATGTGGGCACTTCTTCTATTGGCATGACAACAGTCAGTGAGCTCAGGTCACATATCTGACCCGGTCACCTGCCAGGCTTGGCACAGTCCACAGAAATCTGAGACAAAATGACGTGATGGCTCCATTGTTCTCCATTCTTCTGCTTCAGCTTTCTGCAGGAAAATTCATTTAGCCTGATGGTTTCTGCATCAGTCACATCTGAACTCGTAAAATACAACTTGATGAAAAGTCACTCTGCATGTCTGCTCTCACATTATTCATATAAATGAGCAATGTCTGAACCGAGATGGGGAATCAAGCATCAGTGTGAGTTTGACACTTAGACAGGAGTAAATCTTTGATATCTGCAACGTTAGCCTTCAGCCAATCACACGTCACCGTTTTATGAGGGTAAAGCTGTGGCGTTCTCTTGCTGTCAGCTCTAGTGCCTTTCTGCCTGCCACTTTCCCACACACTGTCCCAGACCTCCCATCCATCACCGCTCAGAATTTCAGCAGTAACTTTGGCATTATTTATTTATGTATCTGTCCTGGTGCTCTTTTCATTTAGCTTATCTGCAGGAAGGTCAGAGTGCAGGTCGGAGGCAGACGGAGACTCCAGACTTGACTGAGATTAACCATCTGATTCAAGGCCGTGTTTATAGAGTAAATCCAACCTCTCAGGAGTCAGACTGAGACAGACACTTTCTTTTTCTCAGCCCTGTGCCTGATTTGGTTGTATGAAACGCCATCTTTGACACATAAGCGAGGCTCGGTCACCACAAATCGATGGATTAATTTTAAGACGAGTGAAATTGTCAGTAATGATTTCAGCTGAAGGCAGATGAGCTGAAAATTTGACTCAACAAAAACAGAAAATCACTGCTAGCAAAAATATTAAATAGCTGCTTTTACATCTGACCTGTTTGAAACAGGACAAATGTATCGAGGTAGCAGAATTGTCCTAAACAGGCTTCCATCCACTTCCATGGCAATAAAATCTAGTTTTTGCATACATTTTCTTAATGTTATGATGATTTATGTCTTGTTTGGCTTCCCCCCTCGTCACAGTCGTATCATACAATATTGTTTTTTCATAATGTTCCAGTTAGCAAGTATTTGTTCTTGTTTCAATGCCAAACATGTTGAGTTTTTGCCATCAGGCTGTTGACATTGTGAACTATGTGGGATTTTTAACTACTGCTGAGAGAGAAACTCTGTGAAACTTCATTTTTCAGGTAGAAATAATTCTGTTTTTGATGTTATTAAACCACAGCTCCAAGCGACATGACGCACAAGAGAGAAAGGGAGGATATCTGCTGATTTTGACTTTTTTTTTTTATTGCAGCAATGGTTTACAGCTTTTTTTCTGCAGTCTGTCTTCAATATGAACATATTTCAGCAAACTATTGACATTCCATTAGCATGGAAACCAATATAACACAATAGAGCTCTGTGTGCATGCTTGATCAGGCTTTTTGTGCTGCCTAAAGATCCATAGGCAAGGACAAGATGGAGCTCACGCAGGAGAGAAGGATCTTGATTGTGGGGGATTTTGTGCTGACTGAGATGTGAGCGCTGTCGGAGCCTGATGACTGATTTAGACAAGCTGGTTGCCTGCTGAGAGGTTCTGACCCAACAAAGGTGGAAAAATCAAGAACGGAGCAGATAGGGGAAAATGATAGATTACTGCTACTTAGAATAAGAAGACAGCAGATGAGCTGAATGATGCCATACTTGTGTGTTTCAGAGCTGAGCTGCTTTTTAGGATAAAACTGGTTCATGTCCCTGTCGTTGTCTCCTGGCTTTCAGACACACACACACACACACACACACACACACACACACACACACACACACACACACACACACACACACACACACACACACACACACACACACACGTTACCAGTTAATGGTCAGGCTGACCCAGCACAACATGTAGAGTGGGTTTCACAAGAGGTTTGAATCTCTGATGTAACACTTTTCCATCAGCACCCCCCTCCCCCTACAAGTGAAACAGTCACATCAAACTGTTAGTTTTAAAATGACTTAACAAATAGGATCGCCCATATATGGAGCCTACGTAAATAAACAATGACATCAGAATCCAAGATGGCATCCAAAGGGGTTTCATGTGGTGTCATCAGTGTTTTAATCACCGACGGAATCTTTTCATCATAAAAGCAAAAAATCATGATGTAAAGATGGTAAACGTCAACAATTAGCTCAGTAATAAAATAAATGTTGGCATAATTGGCAAAAATGAAAGAGAACGTCTCCTTTTGTGAGTCTCTACTGCCTCTATAAACACTCCAAATGTGAAAAAACCTGTCCATCCATTTTCTTTCAGTGTTTGGTTTTAGGAATTATGTGGCTTAAACAAAGCCGTTTCAAAAAATCCTAGTTTGTGATGTCACAAACGGGGAAATTAGCGTTGACCCTGGAGGAGCGAGCTGTTGCTGGAGAGCAGCAGCTCTACTCAAAGCCCCTCCCAGAAAACGGGTGGGTGTGGCCAGCTCCAGCTTGTTTTCTTAAAGTGACAGAGCCCTGAAACAGTTAATTCTGGAAGGTAGTGAAAATGTCAAGAATGAAACTACTAAACTGCTTATGGGATTTTGTGCAAAGAACTTCCTAAACGCATTTTCTATTGACCATTGAACTATTATAACTTAAAAAAAGTCATAATTTGTCCCCTTAAACTGTAACTTCTGTTGTCAACCCAAGACTGTTTTTTTATTATTGTGTAAAAAACACAAGTTAGTGTAAATCAGAACCATAACTTTTATTTTTTTCTCACGTTGTCGTGTTCCTAATGGTGATTCTGGGAGTTATGTTGCTGTAATTATTACATCCTCATCATTTCAACGTTTTAGCAGAAAAGATGCAAACTGGGAAAGCACAGCTTTATTTGAACCACTGGAAAACAAAACGGCCATATCAGCATGAGGCTATCAAATGAGCCCGGCTCAATCAGGCAGAAGTAGATGTTCAGTATAATCATGTTTATTTCTCCCTGCCGTCCTCTGGGCCATATTTTCTATCAGCTGAGGATTTTTCCAGCGTTGATGGAGGTGAGCGGTCTGCCATTTTCAGGGTAATTGTTATGTTACTGGGCCTTCAGAAGGAAATATTAGCTTTGACTCATAACATCTAGTGTTTATATATAAATATACCTTTTATTAGTTTTTTTTAATAAAGACCATTAGAACCAGTGCAGTCGGGAGGTCTTCAGTCGTGACATTTACTAGATTATTTGGTGGATTTTTATTGTTTTTATTGAGGAGCTTGTTATTTGTAGCATGTTTTCTTTCTTAATAAAAGCAATTCTTGAAAATTATTGTGCCTCATTCTCCAACTCTCATTAGAACAAAATCCTCACCCACCTCACCGCCTCGCTCCTGTTTCAGTAGAACTCAGGCTTTTCCCATTATAAATCCTCCATTCTCTGTCTCCCTCTATCATTCTCTCATTTATCTCCTCCGAGCTTTCGCTGACTTGAGTGATTTATTCACATCTCAAATTTAGTCTCGTGGTGAAATGTGAATGGCGTCTCGGTCCCTGGGGCGGCTGTCCAGTCGTGGCTGAATACATTTGGAGCTGGCGTTCCTCCATCTCTGCCTGTCATTTGGGAATGACAGAAAATGATCCCGGTGGGTGCTTTATCAAAGAAAATAAGTAGGACCTGACTAATGTTCTCAGCCTCACATTTTACACCCAGATCACACTCATTTGAGTTTTGCAGACTCGTTTAGCTTTGTAGCAAGTATGTAGGTGTTGTTAGAGCGGTCCAATTTCACTGTGCATTAGGCAAGATTATGTAAAAATAATACATGCTTCACACAACACTCAGAATAAATCATAAAGCAGGTTTGGGATAAAGCTGTAAATCTGCTACAAATGATACAAAAACATCTGGATTTCAGTGTAGGCACTGGCTGAGCAGTATCATATGAGATTTACACAAATTTAAAATATAATTTGAATGATATGTAATGAAACCAACATGTTTAGGTGAACGTGGACTGTTCAAAGTTTGAGAAACATTTTTAGACTGCACAAAATTATTAGAAACATTTAAAAGATCTTTTAACAATAGGTTTTCAACCTAAATGGATATTTGTGATCTGTTGAAGCATGTGTTTGCACAAAGGGTCGGGAACAATCAATTTCCTGTCCAAATAATTTGGATCAAATGGATGAAGAGTTTTCAGTGAGGAGTTACAAAATTTTTCTACCTTCTTAAAGCTACTACAATAAAAATAAATAAATAAAAATAAACATTTCCTGCATGCATATATATATATATATGACTTGTTGTATATATACATATGTGTGTGTGTGTGTGTGTGTGTTTGTGTGTGTGCTTAGATCATGAATATAAATGTTGCATCATACAGTGATGTTTCAGTGAGCTGAATGTCGGTTTTCTACATTGGTTGACCTGGTTATGCAGACATGTTGATGTTTACATGTGATGTTTGCTATGAACACAGTCATATTTGGTTTGTTTATCTGAGAACATTTCATTAAATAAATGAGGGTAGAAAACAATAAAAATATAATCAAAGTTCTAGGCTTGTGTTAAAAAAATCAGAGGAATCCACTGAGTGTATAATTTAAACACAGAACAGAAATGATTTTAACAATAGTTGAGCTTTTTTGTTGCACTCTGCAGTAATATGAAAATCATATTATTTACATGTATTACAAACATTGTTATATAACTAGTGCAACTTCAAAATGCTGACCTGGGTCACGCCACTTGGCCTTCAGCTTTAATCGTACTATCAGGACAATCTGTCCACTTTTTAAATAAGAGTTGTCTGTTCACTCCACTGCACACACATCAGATTAGACTCAAGCACCCGATAAAATATACGTGTTGTAATCTTTTAGAATGAGAATTTGGCTCCAGCCTGTCTCACACACGTCCAACTGATCCACTGGGAGGTGTCCTCTATCCACCGAGTGGGAGAGCTGAGCGTAGGGTGTTAAAATTACATACGCAGAAGTTCGAGTTTCCTTTTTGAATGATCATACTCGTGGCTTTTCAATGGGTGTTTTTCTGTACCATTGCTTTGTTTTTGCTATATAAATTCAATTAATTGAAACTACTGAATGACGTTTGTTATTGGAGTACAACGGTAGTAAGGATAGAGTGTGTACCAAACAACCCTCACGTAAAAATAAAATGGTAAATGTCCTATATTTAATACAATGCCTTTTAGGGTTCTAGAACCCCCCAAGGTGCCTTACAACAGAACCAGAGATCCAGGGTCCACCTGGAAAACAACTGGCGATAAACTGGACCCAGCGGGTCCAGATTCAACACCACAATACAAAATTCAGTTTTCAAATGAAGTTGGTTTATGTTGCTTTTCTCTCCTAATACATGAAATCATCATTTGAAAACATCTTTATCATCTTTGCCTGATGTGAAACATTTAAACACAAAAAGATGAAATCAGTTAGGAGGCCAGAATTTTTTCACAGCACAGTAGAAAACAAGTCATGCCTCCTCTTGGTAAAGGTGGTGAAGAATGTCTCGGCCTACAACTTTCCTGTCTCTCGTGATTTTTACAACCAGTCATGGTTTTCTTGCATTTATTTCCCGCTGGGCCCGTGCTTTGCCCTTTTCATGTGTGTTATTGTCACTCAGGAAAGTGATTACCTCAGAGAGCTGCTCCTTGATATTCAGAACCACACTTCGTCTGCCCTTATCAGCTGGCAGGATGGACGCTTTGATCTCTTTTTCATGAACTCGAAGCATGTTTTTATCCTGTTTGTTGAGATTAGTGGCTGAGGACTTGTTTTAGCCTAAAGTGCTGGAAATCTGAACACAAAGCTTCAGATCCAGAGAAATGTAATGGACACCGTTTATTGCAACAGTCAAATCCACAGCTTGGAAGATGGTGAAGTAAATGGATGCTTGACGAGTTTCTCTCTGCTAATGTCTGCAGCGGTTAGTTGAAGTATTCATGTTTAAAGTCAAATTTAAGGGAAACATGGAAACAATTATCTTGAGTCTTAAAGTCAAAAATACTTTGCTAATCAGAGCTGACTCGTTTCACTTTCCTTCAAAGGAGAATCCTGATCCACAAACTGGGAGCTAGACGGAGAAGAGGGGAAGTAACAGAAGATGTCTGCCCTGTATTTGTCCTTGAAGAGCTGTGATACTTTCACCTGGCAGAGCAGAGACCTGCAGTCTTGGTTTCACATCACCTACTGCTACAGAGGGAAGCAGGATACGGTACTCTCAGTCCTCTCCAGCATCATCAATGTGGCGCCTGGCCTGCCAGCAGGGTACAGGACAAATCAATGTGTGCTTTCACATCTGGTCTGAACTTCACTCTCCTCATGGCACGAGATGGTCTGCATCTCCTCAGTCTCTGTTTTATTAAACAACTGAAATAATAAAGCAACTCTCACTCATATAGTTTCGTCCTACTTCTTCTCAGGATTTGGGTTGGCTATATATTAATGCTAGTAGCTGCTGAGTGTTATGGCCTCTTTCCCTTCCTGCACACCATTGATCTCTGAGGCTTTTTATTTGTTGACAGTCAAACCTTTTAGCTGATAGCATCTGTTTGATGATGAAATAATGCACCCATTTAGTGCATTTGTGAGTGATTGTGTGGCCAGGCTTGTATCTCTGTGAGTGTGCGCTGAGATAAGAGTTTAAACACGAGTCATTAAAGAGCTAACAACCAAAACACCAGCTAATGACGCAAACAGCAAATATGGTGGTTTTGGTTTATGGATGTAAAATGGTTTTTATTGGATGGAAGTAGGAAATGACCAAAGTTATGGTCATTTAAATAGTTTATAACCACCATCAACCCAGTGGTGATCATAGTGAGGGTAGTGAGTTGGTCTATCTACTCCACATTCTGACATTTTCCTTTAAATAATTGAACTTGCTGGTGGCGTTGGAGGAGAAATCAGGGATCAGTGCAATCATGTAGATCTCTGGAAGTCTGATGGCTCAGAGATGTGTGGTAGTGGCTAGTTTTTCTTCACAGAGGTTTCACTCATGGTGTCTGCATGAGGTTTCCTTTGGTGTTCTCCCACAGTCAAACCTACAATAAAATAATATTTATATTATTATTTTAATTTGATGTCATAGCTTACAGTATGTTGTTTAGACAGGGTCATGTTCCGTTTCTTTTAGAAATACACCTGATATCTAAAAAAAACCTACTTTTTAAAATGAGTTCATAGATATTTATGATGACTGATAAAACAGGAGGAGGATGTGTAAATGTAGTTTATGCCACATGTAGGGTTTGGATGCAGAGTGCAGACATGGAAGCTGAAAGTGTGAGAAATCTTTACTGATAATAAAAAAAATTGTTTGACAGGGCAGCAAAACCAAACTTACTGAAGGATGGAGCAAAAGGATTCTGCAAGGAATAAAAAGCCACTTTAGGAGAAAACAATGCAGGAGAACAGAGGACTGACAGTAACAAGGAGAAACCAGAGAAGAACGGTAAGGACCAGTTTGTGACGAAAGCTGAGGCAGAGAACAGAGCTGGAAAACAAAACAAATCCTCTTTTGTGCGTTCAGCCTGTAATTGCATCTTTCGGTTCTGTTTTTGAAACAGAAAATAGTTGCATTACCTTCTTCTTGCTGACGTTTAGACCACCACTGTAGTCATCCTCAGAGCTTAGCCGCGGTTGGCGACGTCACTTCCTTCTCCGTTTATCGTGTCGCCCTCTGCTGCCCACGCTCTCCTCGCCGATGACACAGGCATGCGTGATCCAATGACCTCATCGTTATGAAGATCATTATGTTTCCACGTCTCCTTATTTCTATGGTGTTTATGATCCTTGTTCTGTCCCAGTCCATTATATGATTTTCTCTTGTGCAGTGATCTGTTACAGCTGATTTTTTTAAAACTTCCTGTTTTAAAAAAAACAGGAAGCAGAAAGTACAATAAAATAATTTTCCATTTTCCACAGAGCCAGCCTCGCTGTTTACCATATTTGGAAACCTGCAATGGCTGGTAGATTAAACATAAGCCCAGTATCGTGTCCGTCAAAACAAATATTTGATTATTTTGTAATTAAAATAAAGCTTTTAAAGGAAGTGCTGTACCTTCATTCTGCACACCTCTAAATGCCCCGTGGAGGGATTATTTTAAAAAATATAGCTTTTTATTAAATTGTTCCATATTCAATCTTTAGTGGTCATGTTAACACTTGATATGCACTATGTGCATATTTTTTCCTTTTTGCTCTGAAATCCTAAAATTGTCTGAGATTGTGTTTATTTGACAGACATGATTCAGGAAAGCATTCACCCTTGCTTTCTTTTACAACAACGAACCGTTTCCATTCTTTACTTTGTCAAACCGCTGCCTATAAAGATGCTCTTCCTGATAACAGATCGTTGTCCATTCCACTAGTTTTCACGGGGCCTATAGTGCTGCGTCTCAGTCATTTATTTCTAGCTTTTAAATAAAAACAAGACAAATTGGACTTGTGTGCTATGTGTCCTTGCTGCTCATTGAAGGGAATGAAGAAAAACCTATTTGACTCTTATTTTTTCTCAATGATTGGTCAGCAGAGACCCCCAGTCCAGTTGTTATTGTTTTGCCACCGGTTTTCATTGTTCAGTTCCCTTTGTAAATAAATGGTTTCACTTATTTTTGCACCCGAGCATGTGTCCTTCATTGTTACCCTGGGTACCTAGACGGCCAGGTCTGTAACAAATGGGGGCTCGTCCGCGACATGGTAGGAGACGCGTCCCCTGACGACACCGCCTCCTACCATGTCGCGGACGAGGAAGTGCCCTGCCGAGGACTCGTGGAGGAGGATGGAGGCTCTATCAAGAACTGTGTTGGTCCGCTTCACCGTGGGTTGCCTCCCTCCCTACACGTGGCACCACCCCGGACTTTGGAAGGAGCAGTTTGTTTTGTTTGTTTGGGACTATTTTGTTTGTGTGGGGAGGTTTTTTTGTTTAAATTAAGGCCTATGGCTTTAATTTCTTTTAAGGGGGGAAGTGTCACAGCCCTTGGCTGTTTGTGGTTGTATTTTATTTTCTCCTCTGGCTTCCTCCCTTCCAGTGTGTGTGTGTGTGAGAGATGGCACGCCACACCTGGTTCCTCTCCCACTGATTGTCTCAACCAGCTGTCCCTGGTTGCAATCAGGCTGGCTCAGCTACAAAAAGCCAGCCTGTCTTCAGTTCAGGGGGGCAGCAGGACAGAGGTTCTCTGGACTGTTGTCTCCCCGGTGGCTTTTTGGTTTGGAACTTTGTTTGATTTGTTTTTGTGTTAAAGTAACAACTTGTCTCTGCTTTTATTCCCCTTTTAGGATAAGACTGTGTCTTAAGGGGAATAAATTTTTGGCGCTAAGGCTAAGTGACCAGAGACCTTTTGGGGAAGTTGTTCAGGTCTCCACACATACGTGTTTTGGTCAGCAGAGACCCCCAGTCCAGTTGTTATTGTTTTGCCACCGGTTTTCATTGTTCAGTTCCCTTTGTAAATAAATGGTTTCACTTATTTTTGCACCCGAGCATGTGTCCTTCATTGTTACCCTGGGTACCTAGACGGCCAGGTCTGTAACAATGATTAAAAATAAATTAAATAATTGTTGCCTGCAGCTCAAATATTCATCTCAGGGCATGAATAAGGTGTTGATCCAGTGAGAATAAAGCACCGCATCGCCTTATTCTCTCTGGATCAACACCTTGCATTGATACCTTCCATTGTGTATGACAAATGCTGCAGGTCTTCTTTTGATCATTTGCATTTCTTCCTTTAAAAGACCCAGCCTCCACCTCTTACCATGTCAAACAAAAATCCATTAGGATTCATTTATTTTCATTTACATTTTTAGCTTTCCTTATATTTGAGTTCTGTTGACGACTCAAATACTTGCTCTAAATTTGTGTTTTCTTTAATCCTACCTGATTCTAAGTCCTCCTGTAGCACACCAGGACATCATGTAGCTCCTGCAACAATTAGCTTCCCAGTTAACTCTGAACAGAGTCATTACTCAGCACTGTTGCTTAAAGCCCAGCAGGGAAAATGCCATTTCCAAATTAAGCGTTGTAATATTTTTCTTCTGCTCTCTTCTCAGAAGACTTCCTGGCTAGAGTAAAGAGAAAACTTAATTAGACTTCAAAGAGGGAACTCTATTGTTTCCATAAGAAGCTCGGCTTAGGTGCTAAATCTGTAGCTGGAGCCAAAGATTCATTTGCATAATCTTTTATAGATATATTCAATTAGGCTATCAGCATGCAGAGCTAATTAATGGAGACCACGACTGTACAATGAACTGTTTTATTGGCTTGTGTTTTGTCAAGTGCATCTCGTGTAAAGATAAAACACTTTTTTGACCAGATTACTTAACCATATCAGGCTTTCACTGATCTGAGGGATTGTAGGAACTCTGAAGTTATTGGAAAGCAGAAAAGCGATTGATGTAAATGATTAACCTGCTGTGGAAATGTCCTGGCCGGTCAAAGCCAGGTCAGAAAGCAGCTGAGGGGAGGGGACGGACTTGTTTCTTGCCCAAAACTTGACCTTCACCTCCCTCTGCTTTTGAGCAACTGCTGAGCAACATGGGAGATTGTCACTGATAAACAGCCAAGTCAGAGACACAGCTGACTAATGCTTGTGTACCCCCCCCACACACACACACACACCGTGTTTGTTTTTACACGTGACAAAGGCTGCAGCCATCAGAACATCTAAAAGTTCCTAACATAATAAACTTGATGAATAACAGCAGATGTACTTCAAACATAAATACGTTATGTGCCAGGGTCAATATTCACCCCCCACAAAAGGAAAAAGATGGGTGATAGTGTTTCGTGTGTGTGTGTGTGTGTGAGAGAGAGAGAGAGAGAGAGAGAGAGAGAGAGAGAGAGAGAGAGAGAGAGAGAGAGAGAGAGAGAGAGAGAGAGAGAGAGAGAGAGAGAGAGAACAAGTATCTCAGAGTAAGGCTAGGTAACCATCACATCTAACTGACCTTAGCAAACACAAAAATGGCTTCAACTTTGTTCTTTTTCTCAGATTTTGAGCCTCAGCATGATTGCACAAGACCTTCAAATGAAGTTAGTGTCAAGAATTTGACCCAAACAGCTAAAAAACTCCATCATTTCTCAACATCAGATGAACTTGAAACTCATAAAAGGGCAGCGAGTGATTATGTCTCTTCGAGGACCTCTAAGCCTCCCATTTATTCAAGTTCGGCTAATTAGCTTAGAGTTTAATTTCTAATTTTCCTTGAAAAACTCTGATTACTGCTCTTTTCAGTGAATCCTTGTTAACATTGATTTTCACAGTCCTGTAGGGATGACTGACTCAGTGAAAGTGAAGAAACCGTCTCGCTCCTAAACACCCTGCTGCCTTGGAGCAAAGGTAGAGGGTTTTCTTTAATGCCAGGAGCTTACAAGGTAGAAATAGCTCATGTTTTAAAGAGCGAGATGGAGTGCAGCAGAAACATTTCAAACGGAGGTCTGGAAGGCTGTTTAACATGATTAGCTGAGGAGGGAGGATGTCTGGAAGGGAGCTGATAACAGCATCTTGGTGTCAACAACAGACACAGAGGTGTTCGAAACTACCTGAAACACTCTTAAAGAATTCTGAGTCATTTTCTCGGTTCAATCTGGATTAAGAGCAACACATTACATTAAGATTACCTTTGATTCAGTCATCTCTGAGAATAAATCAAATGACAAGAAGTAAAGTTAAGATTGCCTAAAATCATTTTACCAATTGTTGTGAAAGCCTGGAGCTTGTAGAGTCAGAGCAAGCCGAAGTTTATTTGACTTTTCCCCTGATGTCTTCTATAACAAATGAGTGACATAACACGAAATAGGTGTTTAAAGCTTCCTGTCTTCATCCAAAATCAAGGAACACCTTGTTCCAAGTGGATCGCAGCGGGACAAGATGACAAAAAAAGAGTTTTTTAATACTGGCTCCTGATTGGCTGCTGCATGAAGGAGGAGGAAGATGAGTGTTGTTTGTTTGACAGGTTTGAGTGTGGGTGAAGACGAAGCACACATGCCTCCCCCGTACATATAAGCCCCTTTTCTTGGAGCCTATATTTTCTTTCCCGTTGCACAAATTGCACGCTCCACGTGTGCACGCGCTGGTGCTGCTGCACGCTAAAATGGAATCTTTCAGAGAGATGTGACAACGAACACAAGAAAAGAGATAGCAGTCTTAAACCCTTATGTCTTTTCCACCGAAACGTCTTCCTGCTCAGTGTGCGGCTTCATATTTGCTCCTCTCACACGTCGGTTACTCGGCCTACAGAAACGCCTACGATCTTGTGCTTTTCTTGTCTCCTAAAAATGGACCAGACTGCCATTAGTTTGTAGCATCTCTCTCCTGTAATCAGCGCTCCCTCTCAGATGTCACCGTTTCTTTTAACCTGAGAAAACACTTGAGAGACAGCTGCTATAATGATGCTGGTGAAAAAAATAGCATGTACTTGAGACAGGATCACAAACCTGCAGTTAAGTGTGCACCAACTTCTTTTAATAGAACATTACTGATTCACAGGAGAGCTGGTTCTTCCGGTGAAAGTAGATGATTAAAGATTTAAATGGAACTGTTCCAAGACGATGACCTCCCTGGTAATCCATAAACTTGTTTTCATGAGTGGTGAGTGAGAGCTTCATGTGTTGTCTTTGTTTTTAGTCAGTAGAAAAACACTCATTTAAAGGTGTGGATCACTGAAAAATAATTTTTAATTATTATTTCTGATTATGATCAGTCACTGTGAGTTTTTCATGCAGGCTGAACATGAAAATAGTCTCCCACCTGTCTCCTGCATTAGCTTCTGATAGAAAATAGATGGTGAAACTCTAGGATATGAAAATCCTGACAGATCTACATCACACTGTCACTTAACATTCATGGACTTATGGGGTTCCGAATGTGCCAAAAATGTGTCCTTGGATTCTGCTGCATTGTGGAAGAACATGTCATGACATTTAACATCATCTGTTTTATTAAATTGTTCTGCATTGCTGTAATGTTATTGTCTTCCAGTGTATTTCCACTCTTGTATAGAACTTGTCTTCTCGTGTTGTCACATGATGTTGTCTGGTCTGTTGTTATAAGTTGTTGTCAGGTTTTACCTGACACATTTTTGGCACATTCGGAACCCCATATGGACTCACCCATCTTGACACACGACGGGGATGGCTGTTGTTGGTTTAGCGTCCAGGAAACAGCAGAGAACGTCTCAGCTAGTAGAAGCTAACCGTTAGCATTAGCAACTCCACCACACAGCAGAACTCCTCCAGGCTTGTGTTGTTTGTGGAGATAAAACATCAACGTTGCAAAGCAAACAGAGTCAGTGGTAGAGTCATGTTGCTGTTAGCCAATCAGAGGAGAGATGTCCAAATATCAGGTGTCATCAAGTGTCTAAAGCTGTATGTCACACGTCACGTGATCAGGAAGCAGAAAATCAATGAATTAGGAGATCGTTTTGGGACGCTGCTGTGAAAAAAACAATGCGCCACCCGGAAATGTTTCTGCAGCTCACGCTTCGACAACAGATTGTGAAAGGATGGCTAAAGCTACAAATACGGTGATTCTTCCTGATGTAAGAAGTGAGTCTACTCTTTCTTTTGGTAGTTTTGGCGTTTACATGATCATAGAGCTCAAAAACTCTGGCAGTCAGGGGCTTTCTGATCAGAAAACGGCTGGCAAAATAAATTAAAATATAAAATCACAACAGGTAGGCTAGAAAAGTCAATAATAATCCTATGTGATCTGTTTTCAATAGTACGCCGGTTGTTGCAACCGTAGGCTGCACAAAAACGGGCATAGTTGCTCAATATGTGTTGACTTTGGAGCTTGAGGAGACCCATCCAATATGGCGGCAACGCTGTTACGCTCTCCAGCGCCCAATGGGGCGTCTTCGTATTCATGTCTATGGCAAATCCTGCCATCTGAAGCTCATCTGAGCCCCACACAGCCCCCATTCCCCCAAGTCTGACTTACAAGGCATTCATTCCTACTAGAGACCACTGCAAATATATTAATTTACTACATCATGAAATTCTTGACAACTTAGCTTTGCATCATCATAGCTTCAGTGGCTTCTCCTTGTTCTGCTCTGATTCTGGCAATAGCGTTGAAAAAAAATCTGAGGGAATGTATGATGAAAAAAAGAGTATTTTTTCTACTTATATCTGCAATTAAAACGTTTGAAACATGCGAGTATTATGTTGCCATAGAGCTGCTCTGTTTCATGTGAGCTACTTCATCTCACTGCCAACATCCAGCAAATCCTCAGAGGTATTTTCTCCAACACTAAACCAGCACCTCTTTGCAAAGCCGGGAGCTTGTTTTATTAGCACCTGGATGAGCGCTGCTGATGCTGTTAGAAAGGCAGAAGATTACCAACACAATAGCCTGCATGTCTCATATCAGGCTCCTACATTTAAATGTCTGCATGTTTGTCTTTCCATATCTGTGTGTATGTCTCCTCATTTTTGCTATTTTCATTCCAATAAAATATTATGAGCTGAAGGTTCTGTGCAGACAAATTACATAGAATTGATTTAATATAGTTTATTTAAGATCCAAAAAGCCTCAATCTTAAAATAAATCTGGAGGTTTTAAATAAATTACTAAAGAAAAATGTTCTACTCCTCATTTATCTTCATAATTACACGTAAAAGACTAGTTTCTGTTATTAAAGATATGTGCAATCACAGCTTTTTCACATGGCTTTTTCACAAGTTTGCAAACAATAATTAATACTAATAAGTTACAGAAATGTCATTTTGCCTGTGATATCCCTGTGAAACAAGAAAAGCATTGTCATTGCTTCTTATGGAATTTGGTCTGTTTTAATATTCATAACATATTTGGTTTCAAGTTGAATAGTTTTTCTGTCACTGGATCCAACACTGACAAACAGTATGATGTCAAAAATAAACAACTTCACCAGGAATCTATTTTAATCTGTGCGTGCAAATTGTTAGACAAACTGCTCACATTAATGAAATAAAATAATTTACTTTAACGGGTCAAAACAAGATCAAACCTGATTATTCTGAGATGACTGCATCAGTAAATGATCTCAGCATAAACAAGAGATATAAATGGTTATCTGGATTGTTTGGCTTTTTAAATTTCCATCAGCACAAAGTTTTTGGTTAATTTGGTTAAATGTCAAATCAAGCTCTAAAAATATGAAAACCCTCTAATTCGACTCCAATTTATTTGTTGTTAAAAACTCTACAATTGATGTGTTGTTCTCAGTAAATGAGTGTGCCACTCCTTTTTGCTATTTTTTGTTTATAATTAAAAAAGTATTATTACCTGTACATACATCACAGTTTTTACGTATTTTTACTCCGATTAATACTTTATTTCCCTGTTTTTAAAGAAAACACGTCGGTGGTGCTACAGCAGGTATTACGGTAGTTGCGCACGGCTCCGCTGAGCGACCGCTGCTTATTACGGTAGTGTATTGTTTGCTGCTCCGGGCTCCGTGAAAGCACGGAGCGCTGCTCTGAGCTCCCCCACTAACTGCGCCGCTCTCTCCGCCTCACCTCGGCTAACGTTCCCGTCAGAAGCGAACGCTGGATACCCCTCCGCCTCCCGCTGTAAGTTACACCGAAATCCTCCTCTTTTGACTCTTTTCACCACTTCTCCTCACATTTGGAGCGCACTTTTAATTTATGATGCCGCACGCTTTGTTTCGCGTCCGTCAGCCAGTCCGTTCCTAGGGTAAGTTAATTATTACCGACTGGCTGGAATAAAACCAATCCTGCGCTGATTGGAAAGCTTTTAAAATCAGGTTTTGTTTCTGGTGGATGCTGAAGTTGCTTTATTAGCTCATCTGGTGTTTTGAAATTCCACGCAGCAGCGTCATTGTCAGAGAAGTTGAGCGCGGCGGGGATCTCAGCCAAAGCGCTGCCTGCGCGTTTCTCTGAAACCTTTCCCTAAACGTTTCTCATCACAACACAATAAATCCCCCTTTGAGTTTCTATTTCTAGCCTGTTTTTCTCACTATAATGGCCGAACCGCACCTCCACAGGTTAGTATAATTCAGCCAAATCAACATGTTAGTTGTGTTCTGTTGGTGTTTGTTGCAGGATCTGCACATTTCTGCTGTTAATAAATCATTGTTGCTGCTAAAAAAGGGGGAAACCCCCCTAACTGGCAATGAGAATAAATAATTTAGTGCGTCAGGCCAACTTACTCAGTATATTCAACAGAAAGCTGCAGTATTTGATGATATTTCTAGATTTATTTATTTCTTTTTACCACACTTGATATTAACCAGCAGGTAAAGGAGGGTTTCAATGAAAATTGCATGACCTAATATGTTTTTCCTCCTCATAGCTCCTGAAATTGATGTAATATTGCCCTAATCCAATAAATGTTCATTATGGAGGGACATAAATCCGTCTGTCTGGTGGAACCTATAGTGTTTGCTGTGTCAAGACGAGTCCATGAGTTAAGTTCAGCAGCTCTGCAGCCCACACTCTTACGTTTTCAGTGCAGAGAGCAGATTGTGGAAAAATTCTCTAATGTCATTTGTGTGGAGATTGCTCATCTGATGTTTGACCTTTAAACTTGTGCTGTTTTTCATTTGGAGCTGAATAGCAGGGCATACGAATGAATGGCTGTTTCTCTTTTTTCCACTCAGTGGCTCCAGTGTTTAGAACATGCTTGTGAATAAACGTGTGCATGTTGGTGACTCTAAACCCAGTTCAACACACAACAACAACCTAACGCATGTCTTTATTATGATGGAAACAGCTAATCATTCTGACGGAGGAAAACTAACAAAATAAATGGTAACTTTTTAAAATGTTTTATTTGGTTATCCCTTTTCTTGTATGAAATAAAGCCTTATTCCCATGGCAGCAGCAGCACTTTTCCTCCCATCGTCTTGTGCTCAGGCACATCATTCAGGCTGCGTGGGTGGGCAGGGGTTTCTAATTGGCAGAAGAAATAGAAGCGATATAACGGGACTTCCATCTCTGTTCTTTATGCCCGCGGTGACAAAGTTTCCAGCTTTGTGAAAACGGCGTTGATGGAATGGCTGCTGGTTTATCTCATTGTGGCTGTGCTGAGGTAGCCATCGGCCCTTTCTTCGGCTCCGATATTTCAAAGGTGTGCTTTTAACCAAAACCGTGAGATATTTTTACAGTTTACATAGTAACACGGGATTTTCTAAATGGAAAGAGTGGAAAGGTCGGTTAAAATGTCAGATGGAGGTTTGGTTTTGAAATATTGTATTTTTTTCCCGTCACAAAGGATCAAATTGTCACCTTTGCTAACCTCTGAAAGACCCTTTACACTCACTAATGGCTCTAATGCAGAGCTTCGCTGTGCTACACACAACCCTGGTAAAGAACAATCCCAACAAATGGAAATGCATTATGAGCTCAGACTTTCTGGACTGTGAAACTCCTGCCTGTGTGCTCTGAGCCACACTGGGCTGAGGGGGTCTGAGGATTCCAGCTATGTGGCTGAAACACTCCCCGGAGAGCTACAGTACCCCTTATAGACGGTTATGTGTGTCTGTGTAGCTTTGTCCAAAGGCACTGAGGCAGGATGTGGGACTGGATATAGCCCTCGGGAGTCTCCGAGGTCCTTTACACACTCTTTATGTGTGATGTGCTGAGCAGCTAAAACAGATGGTAACCCATCTCTTATTTTAATGCCTTGTTGCTTTTACACAGTCGTCCAACAGCACGGCACTCTCAGAGTGTTGGAAATGTTCTGGGTGTTTTAAGATAAACACCTGTTCATTTTCAGGTCATTGAACATGTGAGAGTAGTTTTCCTGCTGAATGAAAGAGTGGCAAAAGAATCTATCGTTTAAAAACGTTCCTATTGCTTTCCCTGTTTGGCTGTTGATGAAGTTTTTAGTTAACTTAAAGATGAAAGATGGTGTGCTAAATTTAGCTTGATCTATAAACACTTGTGACTTTTCTGTGCAGCCAGCTGTGCATCAGTGATATTATGTCATTGAGGGCTGAATTTCTTTTTCTTTTCATTTTCCATTCTCAGCGGTGACACAAGGCTAGCTATAGGCTTTAACGACGGCCCCCCAGCAGATGTGCTTCTGCAAGAACGGATTAGAGAAGCTAAGACCATATGTTGCATTTCAGATTTGGCTGTTTCATTGATTACATCTGGGTAAGACAGGAAATCTATTTCATTATTAGAAGTTGGCAACAGACATGGGCCAATTACTGGGTATGTTTGGTGGATAATTTATCTTTGTTGGTGCAGCTGTCTGTTTAAATGAAGCAAAATCTCATTTTGTATTCATTATTCCTGATAAGCAGTTCTCATCTTATTGTAACGTTCAGAAAATTGTGATTTCCTTTGTTTGGAACACTCGCAACCCTTCTGCAATTTTCTCAAGCCATTACAAACGTTAAGTTATTGTTCTTCATTTAATTCTGTCAACAGAAAATTTTCTTTCAGTAAAAGGCTCACAGCTAGAAAAAAACGAATAGCGAGCAAGCAGAGCTGGTCTGCTGCGGCTGTTTGAGTCTGCTCTTCATGTTTATGGAGGAATACGGTCGTTGTTTTGGCTGCTTGAGTCTGTTTGTACCAGATGGAAGTTACGCTGGATTTCTTTCTGTAAAAACTCAGTCTTTGTCCCTATGCTATCTGTCACCTAAATTGACTGTCTTTGGTAAAGGAATGCATAGTATTTTTATTAGAATTCCAGTTTCTGAAATTGCTCCATTGCAGCAGGGATTACTGTAGCAATATTAGCTGCATTTCCACTACCGGAACTTCAGGGTAAATTTACAGGAAATTCCCGACATGCGCGTGTCTCCACTTGACCAGTCCGGCCGAACAGCCGTTTTCAGGAACGAGTACCTGATCAGGGGTAGGTACTCGGAATGGCCTCGTGGAGTTGCTGAGCGGAACTTTTGATTAACTCGCGCTGATTGGTTGTAACTCAGAAGGAAATGGCATCAGCAGACGTGGTTCAAAACATAGACATGAATACGTAGACACCCCATTGGGCGCTGGAGAGCGTAACAGCATCGCCGCCATACTGGATGGGTCTCCTCACTCTCCAAACCCAACTAGAGTCAATGCAGGGTGAGCAACTATGCCCGTTTGTTGTGCAGCCTACGGTTGCAAAAACATATATTTTTTAATTTATTTGATTTAATTATATTTAAATTGTAACTATCATATTAGCATAATAAAATGTGTTTTTTAGTTGGGTAAGCACCTTCCTTAGTAGAAATGAATGCACTGGGGGCGAATGGAGACCCAACCAAGATGGTGGCTGGCCAATGTGGCAGCTCCCATAGGCAGCGCCAGTCCACGAGGCATCTACATAAATGATGTCTGTGGTTCAAAACAGCCAGCTTTAGTAAAATTTAGAAGAGTTGCTTAAGAAGCAGAATGGAAGCAAAATAAAATAAGCACCAATTGCCGTTACTAAACTCCCAACTCCGGAAAACACGAGGAAATTCCCCCACAACAACGTAATTCACGGGGCTTTGTTGTCTCACAGAGACGCCATAAAAAACAGAGCTTCTTCTGGTCATTGAACACCACATTTTACATCATGCAGCTGCTCTCGTGCTCAAAATCAATTAAATTATGCCGTACTTCGACAGAATAAAACTTTTAATGTTTTTAATGTTACTGTGGACGCTTTTTTATTTATTCTTTATTTAACCAGGAAAGTCCCATTGAGATTAAAAACCTCATTCACTCCCTGCGAAGCAGTCATGGCATGCTGACGCCTGTCCAAAGACAAGCCATCTTATCTCCCGCTCAATTTCCCTCTCCCAGAATTTACCCTGAAGTTCTGGCAATGGAAACACGGCTATTGGGTCATAAGGCCTTTGGAGGATATAAGGACAGGCTGATTTGTCTTTTTTAAACCAACATTACACAAAGTTGGATGGATGAGTCTAACTTTGCTGACCTATAGCCTGAGCTGAATCTAAACCTTCCCCCTTCGCCAGGATTTAAAGCAGCTACCAGCTTCTTCATAATGTAAGAACACAGAGAAGCTTCTGCAAGGCCCATTGGCATTACGTTAGTCTTTCCCTTTTATCGACAACTTCTTGTGACATGTTTAATTTTGTTCTGAAGGATGAAATCCCACCCAGCTGATACAGAGACTTATGTGCTACTTCAGCTGGAGTTTTGAAGTCACAGAAGAATTCTCAGGAGTCTGGATGGGAAGACTCAGAATTCTGTAAGATCTCGCTTTGCTGGGAGGATATCCTGCTGCATGTGCTCCCTCTGCACCGAGGCTAGTGCAGTGATCACAGTGCGTAGCTCTTCAAAGCGCTGTCAGCACCAGGATAACGAGATGCATCGAGTGCAGTGTCGAGGTCAGCAATGATATTCACTTACTCTGAAATGTATTTTGTCAAATTTCTTCACACGTCACATCAGTCTGCACTAAATGGACAAGGCCTGCACGCGTGTGAAGCCACAAACCTTACAGATTCGTATTCTGTTGTGGTTACGCCGTATAATTATTGTACATTACTCATTTCTTCTAACTTGTTAAGAATCACGTAGAACTTTGCAATTTTGGCCAGTACACGTTACGTGTCTGAGCCCCTGGCCGTCTCTTTTCCAGTGTAGGATGGTTTAGATGTACGACAGGAGGAAAGGAACAGAAATATCTCAGCTGTAAAATGTTGAGAACTGGAGCAGCAGCTTTATCTCCCCAGGGATTCGCTCTGTCTCCTCGCAGCATCTCCGTATATGTGCTGAAGTCTCTGAAATTTATTTATTTCTTTTTAAGTTCACCTTTTAGAAGCAAGACCTTTCAAGCTGTGAGGTCCCGTGCTTGGGAACATTTGCTTCCCTTTGAACTCCCAACTTTAAACTTGTTTACTTCATTAAAGATCAACTCAGATGATGAATTTATTATGGAGTAGTTTCTCTGTGATTTGGGAAAAAACTAAATCCTGCTCCACAATTTCCAAGCTGGTGGAAAATATAATGAGTTTCCCATCATTAACCTCTGTCTCCTCATTTTCAGACATGTAGAAACGGTATTCATGCACTTAGTCTGATAAATAGTGTTTATTCATGTGTTGGCTTAAAGCCAATACCAGAAAAAAGCTGATGGCTTTGGATATTTGTTACTTCTCTTCATCACTCTTGGCAACTAAATTAGAAAGACCTCTGACTCAGATTTTAATTTTCATGATGGTGCCTCTTTTTAGTTTTACAGTACATTTTATGTGCTACACGTTTGATCTGATTACAAACAACATATCAAAGACATAAAAAAGTTTATGTTCTATGACTTTTTCCTACCCACTCAGCAACACTAATATTCCTAATAATCACTTATTGTGTTATTTTCATCAAGGTTGACACTAGAAAAAATGCGCTGTTCCACTTTTTTTTATCAGAATAGCGTGCTTTCCAATCAACCACAAATGTACGTATCCATTTACTTCAACAAAAAGCAACACATGGCTAATTAGCATATCAGTAGGACTGCTTTAGTGACGCGTTTCCTCTACATTACCATTGCTCATCCTGTTTTCAGATGCATGTGCTCTTAGTAAATAAGTTGCTAAACTGCAGCGTAAACCTGATCTTCTGATGAATCAAATCCACACATTTCTGCCGTGTTCTTACATAATCCTGCTGAAGTGTCTTTGAATATGTGCACTGCACCATTTCAGTTACCCTTTTGAATGTCTCTTTGGCTGATGTGCAACGAACCATTGACTGAATCTCTACTCATTTTTATTCATGTCTTATACGATGGAGCTAAAGAAGCACTACGACCATCACTTTCCTCATTCTTGGGTCAAACAACAGCCGTGATAGAATTCCCCTCTTCATTTAGATGTCTTTTATTCCACTTTCCAGTTCTGCTTTTGAGGATTCGGTATTCATTTAATCACTTCTCTCTAATTTTCTGTGTCTGTTAGCAAAATATGTCATGCACCACTGGATGGATGTTATTAAAACTGTCAGAAGGTAATAGGGGTAGACCGATATATCAGTCGGCCGATATTTGACATTTTTTATACATCGGCATCAGCTGATATATCTAGTAAAGCCGATTTAAAGTCAGGCACATCCCAAGGCAGCACAGTGCTGCTGCAGAATTTAATTCAATTGTATATTTAGGTTCCATCTGCGTAATAAATGCTCTAAAAAATATTTTCAACTAAAATTTCTATTTATATTTAATAATTGGTCAGTTAATTGATTTGTTTGATTAACTTTATTTAGGTGTCTGACTTTAACACTGAGCAGTGCACAAAATTAAGATTTAACAGTTGGTTAAATTCAGTGTTCAAAAACTGATTCAGCTTCAGAAATTTTGTGCATCAGCTGTTGTTATTAGTGACAATAAGGCATGAAAATAAGGTGGAAAACGTCTAGATATCAGCCATGAAAATCGTCCCAAATCGTCCCAGCACATTTTGGCCATCGGCTGACCATGACCTCTAGATATCGGTATCAGCAATAAAAATCCAATATCGGTCGACCTCTAAGGTTAGAAGTACATCAACAACTGATTACTTTTAGACTCAACCCAAATCAAGGTGTTAATCGCTTCTATCTGTGTACAGAAAAACAAAAAATAACTCAGTCAGTTTTACAGATATTGAGCTAAAACTGGTAGAAGCTGACTCATGTGTTAGCAGATTGCACCAGATCTTGTGATATCACCTAAGATCGTGCTTGACTATTCAAGTTTTGACCAAAACGTCTGCAGTGCTGTCATTTCTCAACATGTGGTGATTTTATTTCAGAGTTCTGGCATGAAAGGATGGCAGGTGATTTAAAAGATGCTAAGCCTTTAATTTTCAATGCAAGCAAGGGAAATGGGGTGCTATGTCTGCAGTGTAAACATGATTAGAGCAGGCGTGGAAAACTGTACACCAGTTGGCACACAAATCAAAAACCAGTGTCTTCAAGATGAAATCGATTCTACATTTGAGGTGCCAGCTCAGGAAACATTCTGGAACTTGCGAATTCAACACAATATATCAGGTTTAAGCAGTTAGAACTGATTTAATGAGTGTGTGATGTTAGTGGTTGTTGACCATGCTGGTGTATGGGAGGCTGCTTGATGCATTGCAAAGCATGATTTCTGTCTGAAAGTGCCTTTACTTTTAATTTGTTCAAACTCACAACATGGGATTTTATCGTGTATCTGAGGTATCAGTAGTGAAACCAATTTAAGTCACTTCCAGAGTCACCATGTTGTTTTAGATGATGGTGTCGATTCAAGCTGTTTTATAATTGCAAAAACTTTTTGTAATGACGTTAATTGTCTTTTATCCTGTTTTGTTTTCCTGAGTAAAGAAGCTGATAAAGCACAACTAACCATGTGATTCATACTGTTAATATTAACATTACCCTAGAAGATCATCATCTTTTGGTAGCGTCTCAAAGGGGATGTGTTTAGGGTCACTTCAGGGACAGATGACAGATGGTTTATCCTTCATCCACTAGTTCTCTGCATCAATTTCCGTGATGTTAGTTTTCAGCTTGATTATTCACATTATGAGAAGCATGGACTGCAGATTGCTTTTCACCCACAGAAAGCCAGATAGTAATGTGATTTTATCTGATTTTTAATATGATTTAACAAGTTTTCTTTATTAAAACTCTAACTTTTTGTTTGCTGAAAATGGAAAACTTCTACTTGAATTAAAATAACACAATCACATCAGTCTCTCTTAGCTGGAGGAACAGACTGAGGTAAACAGAACCAGGAGACGACAAGGCAACCTTCTTCCTGATTAGGTACATATACCTCTTCCACACTGAGCATCAGCCATCCTGTTTAGGCATTGATTTGCCTCCGGCTAGGGTTGATTGCCTCATTTGTTTCTGTGTAAACGGGGCAGTCTGCATGGCATTTATGGTGTTTGGTAAAAACCTGATTAGGAGGCTGTCTGGGTGTTCACATTGATCAAGACGTGGCTGTGGAATGTCTGAAAATTAGTTGGAAAATAGTTTGTGATCGGAGATGAAGAGCTGTGGTAATTGTGTTCTGATGAAAGCATTATTCGTCATAATCTAGTGAAGCAGTGTTTGCATAATATGAAGAAAAATGACAAGTTAGTGATCATGAGTTCCAAGTTTTGTTGCTTTTGAGTTTTCAAGAATTGCTCTGGGGCGTTCGAGGATGAGATTTTTTGTGTTCTAGTGTATTCCATCTTTATTCTGTCTGTTTTGGGATGTTTATGAGTTGTGCCTGGTTAGTTGCTTTTTATTGAAAGTTATACTGTAGTTGAAATATAACAAAACAAACGAATATGTGTCCCTTATGCAGTGCATGACAGAGCTGGAAGTCAGCATGAGTTAAAATTGAGCAATATCTTTGGCTCAGGTAAAAGAACATTCCTACTGTTATCTAGAAATACTCTTTATTCCCAAAACAAGAGTAAAAGGCATCCATGACTCTGCTTTAAGCACCATTAGTGACTAGATGCTCCATGTAGAATGTTCTGAAGGTTTTAAAGCAAGCATCCATGAGTTGTGATTTCTTTTGACTCCAGTTTCAGTCATTTAAATTCTTCTAAGTTTGCTAATGGAGGAAATAAGAAGCGATTCAATTAGCTTCTGTCTAGTGTTTGCAGGCTGCTCAGCAAAGCCTCACCATCATTAAAGTAAGTGGCTGTTCTTCTGGACACTTTATTAAAGCTTGAATGCATCTGGGGAAAACGGCGACATTCCTTCATCAAAGGGCTTACAGAAGTACATGCACAAACTCTGAGTTGCAGAGTGTAGAAGCAATTTGAGTAGCTGGAGTTGTTTGAGGCGAGGGGAGTGGTGCAGTGCCCTTTGACTAACAAAGTGTGTATTTATGCCTGGCTGCTAACTTAGAAAGTGGGCTCTGTCCACTACGTCTGTGAAGCTGCAGGGCATGCTCCATTTCCTGTGTGAGTACCTACCATGCCCCCAAACAGATAGTCTTCAGAAGTGTTGCACTCTTTGCGTTTTTCTAACTATCTGATATTACACAGCATCACGATGGCACGCACGTGACTTGTGTCAAGTCTCCATAGTATTTTCCTGCAGACGGTCAAGGGAAAGGTTAAGGTTTTGAGTAGATTATAACATGAATTCTTCAAAGTATTGATTTTCTATCATAAGGAGTCTATTGTTTGTTCACTGTCTGCTGTGTGGATGTGTGGAGCGTGCAAGACAGGCCAGAATCTGAGCAAGGAAGCAGCTACTGATAATAATATGTGGATTTGTGTTACTGAATCAGAGCTGGGTGGTGTAAAAACAACACTGGTGGGCTGTATGAGCCAGGCAGAACTGCTGCAAAACTACACTTTTTAAAAAAAAACAAGGATTCAATTCTGGGTGTAGAGATGGTAACCACTGACCTCAGGACACCATACTGTATAGGAGGAGTCTGGTTCTCCAACTGATCCTAGGGTCTATGATGTCATTTATAAAGCTTGCTTATGTAATCCAAAGGGGTTCGAATGAAGGCAACTGTAGACTTGAAGACGTTTAGCTTCTCATCCGAGGAGCTTGGTCAGTTCTGACTGGAGTATGGGAGAGTCAAGGTTGTAAGTGACTTTTCACACAAACTTTATGATTTATAAAGAAAAATAGAAAAATGTGCACAAGTTTAAGCAAACTTTGGAGATGGTGAGATAATTTAGGACACATTTCCAGACTTGTAGACTCTTGCACGCTCACCCCCCATCTCTGAACTGAGAATAAAAATGTGTAATTAAAATATAATGTTTTTAAGATATTACTTTCATATGTCTTCAGATTATTATTGATCAGATTATTGGTGCATAAATTGTGTGATGTGCTATAGCGCATCTCTAACTATAAACTAAATCGGTACTGCAGCAAAGCAGGCAGAGGTGCGGGTGACGGGGTTTCCTCAAACGGGAGTTCTGACAGAACACCGGCTCGTTCCAGCGGGGATTAGCCGACCGTTGGGCTGATATTTGTTTGATATGAACAATATTTCCTGCCTAAAGCCCTTTTGGGTGAAGTTAAATGTTTTCATTAAATGTTCCTCTTAGATCTGGAAAGACAGCGATCCCTAATGTGCACCATAGTGTCGCTTTTATAATCAGTGATTATTGCCATCTTAGACTCCGTCTGATCACTTTTTAAAATGTTTTTGTTTATTTATTGATATCCAAAAGCTCCACAGCTCACCGCTGCAGCAGCACGGTGCCGCTCAAAGGGAATAAAACATTTTCCCGTGTCTACATCACGCCCCAGAGCGTGGATTTCCATCTTGGTTGTCAAGGTTACCCGTGACATGCCGTCAGTGAGCAGGCGTATTTATATGCACGATATTCATCACATAGTTTGCATTGTCCGTTTATGTCCGGCAGAAAGTGGGTGTGTAGGAGGCGGATGTGATCCAGAAACACATGAGCTAATTTCTAGGACAGGTGTGATTAATAAAGCAGAAACTGTTGTGGAGCTGTGCGTGAGCAGAGGTTTATAGGTTGGATATTTAGTTTCATAACTTTTTTTTTTTTTGCTGAGCTCAAGTTGGGTTTTAGTAAGGATTTTATGCAAAGTTTTATAAATGAGGCCCCTGATCATTTTGTCCTTGTTAGGGTCTCCCATGGCAAATTGGCCCTTTTCTACAACATTATGACATCTTCAGAGGTTTGCTTTGATGAAGACTGTGGTTTTGGTTATTTACCTAAGTGTTTTGACATTACTGCTTTTTATATACTGCTTGAATTTCTTACATTCATACAAGTTTTTTTTAGCCCTTCCACACAGAAGATGTGACCTTTTGCCCTCTCACCTTTTCAGGGTTTCTGTATTACTGATGTAATAGAAATCAGTAGATTAATGTGTTTGGGGTCTTCTGTGAATGAAACAAGCTTGATTTGAGCACTGAAGTGCATATCCGTGCGTTTGATATTCTAACTACTGTATTCAACACATTCAGTAAAATCAGTTAAACATGCTTTTATTTCTTTTCATTTTGTGTCTTCAAAATGTCTCTGACCGTTTCTCAGTCCTGCACAAACTGTTTTATGTAGACACTTAATGTTTTTACAGAGCAAAGCCTGTTCATTTGAAGAATTGTTAGTGTATTAAATGTGGAATGTATGCACTTGGAAATAGCCGTTCATGCGCGCTACATTTTGAAGAAAAAAAAAAGCATTTCAAATGTCAAACTCCCTTTCCTTAGGCTCCCCCTAGAGTCATCAAATTTGACGGTCGCAGAAAATGCTGTAACACTGGACACAAAGGATACTGTCAGCCATAAAAACATATTTTTATCCTATGTTTTTGACCAGTTGTTGGCATCTTTTCTGCCATAATTCCTAATGTAACGTACCTAGAGCAAATAGAGGCTTATGGGCAGAGAGGGTGGGGTGGGTCAGAGGGCAATATGATGGATGGGTCATGATCCAATTATTGAGAATGGGCCATTCATGATGATTGGATAAGGTTTTTCCAGAACTGTGTTAATATTTTTGGCAAAACATTTATTCAGTGTTAATTTTGACAGAAAATTTTGATTTAGTTTTAGTAAAATTCTTTTAAATTTTAGTCAAAATGTAGTCTAATCGCTTATGTTAATGTTACAGCTATCAAATAAGTAGGTCACTGATGTTAGCAGCTAACTAGCAAATTAGCATAAAAAGGTAACTCTCGCTCTTTGACTGCAATGGGCTTTCTTTTGAAGATGCTTGTAAATCACTGCCATTGAGGCAGGTTCTACCTTGCAGATTTTGTACATGCTTCTCTTGAATGTTTATAAAATGATTCCAAACGTTCGAGCTTCATTGGTGGCTCGCCATGATTGTTTGGGCTTTTCCAGTGAGGTCATGACTGACCTCGAGTGCCACTACTGCAGGGGTAGGGAACCCTGGTCCTGGAGAGCCGCTATCCAGCACGTTTTAGAGGTTTCCCTGCTTCAACACAGTTGAGTCACCTGTTCAGCAGCTCATCAGGCTCTGCAGAAGCCTGTTAATCACCTGCTGATTAAAATCAGGAGTGTTGAAGCAGGGAAACCTCTAAAATGTGCTGGATAGCGGCTCTCCAGGACCAGGGTTCCCTACCCCTGCACTACTGCAAATGTGCATCAAGGGCAAAAAGCCAGATGGAGCAGCAGAAGGTACAGCAGCAGTTTTGAGAGAAAAACAAAGCTTAAAAAAATGAACCATAACGTTGATTATTACATCTGCCATCAATGATTTTGGTAGTCAACTTAGTTGTGAGTAATTGACTAATCCTGGCAGCATTAATAGGTATACTCATCTTTTTCCACTTTGTAAAATACTAGTAATTCTCTCCTTATATGCAGAACGTTTCCAGATACCTACTCAGCTGTCTCACTGGC